>JAJPUD010000595.1:234359-259530 GCA_023553655.1 Myrmecobius fasciatus | reverse complement strand
ATCTATCTATCTATCTATCTATCTATCTATCTATCTATCTATCTATCTATCTATCTATCTATCCATCTATCTACCCAGGTGAGGATAATCTCAGAGGGAAGAAGGCTCTAAGATTAGGGAGAGCTAAGAAAGGTTCTTGCAGAAGGTAGAATTTTAATTGAGACTTTAAGGAAACCAGGGAAGCCAGAAGGCAAGAAATGAGGAGCATGTTCTACACTTGGGGAACACCAGTGAACATGCTCAGTCTAATAATGTGGTGAATCGTGAAAGAAAAGGTCAAGGTAAAGAGGTCAGAGTAATTTGATTGCAGAAGTGTGTGTGTGTGTGTGTGTGTGTGTGTGTGTGTGTGTGTGTAATAAGGTGTAAGAAGACTAGATAGGTAGAAAGGGGCCAAGTTATAAAGGGCTGTGAAAGTCAAGCAGAAGACTTTATATTTGATTCTGGAGGAAATAAGGAACCATAGAGTTTATTGAATAGGGGTAATGTGGTCAGATAGGTAGGATAAAAAAATCAGGAGAGCAACATCACAAAAACATTGAGAGAAGAGAGACCCAAGGAGAAGAAGGTATGTCCTTAATAATATTTTTCCTTCTATTATTGTTGTCTTATCCCTGCAATAGAGTATACATTTCTTGAGATTAAGATGATGTAATTTTTCATTTTTGTATTTCATCTCATACTGATCACAGTTAGTAGCACAAATCTGACCAATGTTTATTAAATCAGATTCTATATTATTGTGGTATAGAAGTCAGAGCACATGGAATGTTGGGAATCTGGAGACCTACACTTGGATTCTAGCTCTGTTTATAGCACTAATTTTCTGTGCTATGTTGGGTATAACATTGCCTTTACCTAGGATTCAGTCTTAGCATCTGCAAAATAAGCACATGTTGGACTAGATGACATCCAGTAGCTACATTCTGTATGGTAACATTTCATACTCTAAGACATCTTCGAATTCTGATAGTCTATGAATCCATGATTTTTGATTCTAGGAACCATGAGAAAGTCTTCTTAGTCTAAATCTGTACTCATGAATGACCAAGGTATATGAAGTTAGGTAGGTGTACCAAGATACACCTATTTTATCCTCCACTAATTGAATTTGAAGATCTGAATCTAGTTTTTATAGTCTATAGCTTAATTAATGATTAGCCCTTACAGAACACTTTCATACTCATGATCCCATTTTATCTTTTGTGGTTGAGGTAGAGTTTAGTGTGATTTTTTTGGCTGGATGGACTTGGGAAGATCCTCATTGCCAGTGGTGTTAATTAAACAGAACCCAGTGAACTGTGCATATGGATTCATATAACCAGAAATCATCACAGACTCTGGTTTCTCTGGTTTTCATAGTCTTCATTTGCCAACTGAGGCTATTGAGTAGATGACCTCTGTGGTTCTTCTAGAACCTACATTCTGTGATCTGTAATCCACCATTCTGTGTTACAAGCTATGTTCCAATACCATTTTCTGTTTCAACATTCTATGTTCTAAGGTCTCTTTCAATTATAACATTCTATGTTCTATTGTAGTAAATTATGCTCTAAGGTCTCTTCCTATGCTAACATTCCATGTTGTACCATTCTGTATTCTAAGGGTCTTTTCAACTTTCAAAATTTTGTTATTTTTCTTTTTTTTTTAAAGATTTTTATTTTCAAAACATATGCATAGATAATTTTTCAGCATCGATCCTTGCAAAACCTTGTATTCCAAATTTTCTCCCCCTTTCCTCCCCTTCCTTTAGATGACAAGTAATCTGGTATACAACATTCTATATTCTAAGAGCCATTTTAGTGCTAACATTCTATGGTCTTTTAAAGATTTTGACTTCTGTTAGTTTATCATAACTAGTTTGTCAAATCTTAGACCAAGGACATAAAGTAGGAGGAACATAGAATGAATGACTGGCACTTTTGCCAATGGGGGAAAATTGGTGTCATTAGAGTTAATCCACAAATAAGATACCTAAGGGCTCATTTTAATGTTTGGGAAATAATAAGTATTATTCAGAACAGCTTCATTTTTTTTCATTGTTGAAAAAAATGGTTGCAATTTGGATTTTCATTATTGCTTACTAAGGTTCTATTTTTTAAATTTATTTTGGCTGTGGCCCTGAAACCTTATAGAGGTAATTTTCTTCTTAGAAAATACACCCACATACTCTCACTTACTGAAAAGTTTTTTTTTTCTTTTTGTTGAACAGCTCTGATAATGTAACGACTTCATTGGAATGGGAATTGCAATTTGCTCATTGTAGTGCATGGGAGCATTTTGAAGACTTGGGTTGTAATTTGCCAGAATTGGAGTTCTACCACATTGGCATTTTATGTGTATGGCTATTGTGGATTTAGGTCAAGAAAAAACATGGTGTTTTGTGTATATTCAAGGGAGCAATCAGAAAGTTAGAGAATATTAGAGTTTCAAGAGAGATCAGACCTTAGAATATTAGATCTGGCAATAACAATAGAATATAGAATGTTATATTGTAAGGGGCTTTCCCAGAATTGTACAGCACTAGAATCAAATTCTGCCTTCTTTGGGCAGGGACTTTTTCCTTAGATTTATCTCTTTGCCCTATCCAACTCCTGATCCTCACTAAAATTTTGGTACTTTTCCCTCTCTTTTCAAGGATGAAAGTTACTTCTCTGAGATACTAATTAATGCTGAGCTCTGTGACGGTTAGAATCACACCTTATTTATTTTTATATTTCCCCCAGTACATAGCACAGTAATTTGTACGTGGACATGATATTTATTGATTGTCCAAATTTAGAGATCATTTATATTGCTTTTTCTAAGGTAATTTATCTATTTAAAGGCAACCTGATTTCAGTTTACCTGTAAGTCATTTATATAGTACTTTATCTGCACATAGTATATTAGCTTCCTGCTGATAATGACAATTTGTTGACAGTGATTAGGGTTGGAATTTACCAGAAAGGGAATTCTATCACTTGTTATTTGTATGACCTTTAACTTGTTATTTTGGGTGTAAAGCAACCATAATAAGATCAAAGATTGTTAGCATGTAAAATAGTCATTCTGTGAAAACAAGGACCATGACCAATGGATGATGAAAGATACTGACTTTACCTGAAATCAAGGAGGCAATATGGCATAATAGAAAGATCACTGGCATCAGAGCATCTGTGTTCCAATCCCACTCTGATGATTATTTACCTGTATGATCACAGGCAAATCAAATGACTTTTCTGGGATTTATTCTGATCAATTTCAAATGAAGAATTTGGAGTAGGTAGTCCCTGAAGTTCCTTCCAGAGTAAATTTAAGATCTTATGATCACCTACTATGTGCAGTTCACTATCCAAGGCAAATGTAGGAACGTAGAGTAGCACTTATATAGTTTATTGTAAGCTTTTTGAAGATGAGATCTGAGATCCACTCATATGAAAAGATATCTAGCTGTACAAGACAGCAAGAGCCATGTGAATGGTATGATAAATACACAAAAAAAGAATGCCTTTATAGAAGGTGAATTTTGAGTTGGGGAGGATTTTGATAGGCAGGGAAGAAAATGTTAATATTGAAAACAAAGATCCAGTATGGAGGATATATACATAGGAATAGAATCTCTCTTTCTGACTGTGATATTGGGAATGCAAGTAGATGAGATGAAGCTGAAAAGAGGCTAGAGTAGTGGAGTTGAGTGTACATAACTGAACACAATACTCTGAATGTGGCCTGAATAATGAAGAGGACAGCAGAGTGATCACCTATAGGAACTAGAATGTTTTTCCTCTTCCTGAACAGTGGGGCTTAGCAACAGAGACACCTGTCACTGAGCACTAGTTACTAGTCAATCAGAAACATATGGACCCCAAACAGGGTAGTTGATGGATTTATTCAAGAATGAAATTGAATGCAGTAACATTTTGGGCATCTTAACAACTGCTGATCTGCTGTTGGCCTTCTCCCATTTTTTTTTTCTTAAACAAAAAGTGTAGAACCATGAAAAGAAGGTGCTGTGGAATTTTTTAATATAAATTGTTAGAGCAGGAAGGAGCTGGGAGGAAGCTATTTTATAATGGAGACAGTATTGGATTTGATGCCAGAACAACTGGTTAGCAAGGTGACCTTGAAGAAAATCACTTTTCTCCCTGGGATTCAAGTTTCCTCATCTATGAACTGTTAGTTATATTTATTTCAAAGGTTCCTTCCAGTTTTACATATCTTAACCTTGGAATTTTAGAATGTTGGAACTAGAAGAAAATTCAGACCTCAAGTAGTAGTAGTGGTGGTGGTGATGGTGGTAGTAGTAGTTGTAGTAGAAGTAGTAGTAGTAATGATAGATGGTCTTTAAGTAGTGCTTTAAGGTTTGCAAAGCACTTTATAAATATTAGCTCATTTTTATCTTCATAAAATACTTAGGAGGAAGATACTGTTATTATCTCCATTGTGAAGATGACTAAACTTGCTTGCCTAGGATCACAACTTGTTCCTCACTCTAGGTTTAGCATTTTATCTATTACACCCTCTAGCTGCTTTTATAGATGAGGGCATTGAGACCTGGAAAAGTGACATATCTTGTCTAATGCTACATAAAATTAGCAGTAGAACTGTTTTTTAGGACACCCAGATTTCCTGATCCCAGGTTTAATATTTTTCTACTATTTTGTTCTGTTATCTAACTGGCATTTACTGTAAAAACCTCTACCCCTTTTTTTGGTTTTGTTTTTAGAACTCCTCTGATCCAAGACCCATTCACATCTGAAACCTTCACACAAATTCAGAGAAAGTTATGAGGGAGCCTCAGGCATTCTCCATTTTTATGGTTTCCCATAGCTCTGCTGCTTCAAATCATATTAGCCTGAGACAGTGAGGTCTTGTTTTCCTCCTTGACTCATGCACAGAATCCTGGTGTTGGTATCTGGCCATATTAGGGATAAAAAAGACCATCAGGATGTTTGGTTTAACCTGAGGATGATGCTGAACACAAATCAGCCTGTTGTCAGTCTATCTGGTTTGCCCACTGTTCTGTCTCCATTAGGTACTACTTCCAAAATTCTCAGAGAAAGAGTGTAGGGAGGTATCGTGGTGGCAGGGGGAACTGAAGAACTTACATGGCTATGTTGGGGGCTCTTCTCTTTAAGAAAACTAATTTTATATGGAAATGTTTTGCATGATTGCATAATCTCAAATAATTGGTTACCATTTCAGGGAGGGGGAGGCGAGAGAAGAAGGGAGAGATTTGGGACTCAAAATTTTTTAAGAATGCTAAAATTTTTACTATAATATCAAATTGGTTACCATCCTCCCCATCTCAGGGAGGGGGAGGAGTGAGAGGAAGAGAGAGATTTGGGACTCAATTTTTTTAAAAAATGTTAAAATTTTTACATGCAAATGAGGAAAAAATAAAATATTATTTTAAAAGTTTATGAAAATTTATGTAAACTTATATTTCACATTGGTTAACTGAATCACAAATTCATAATATGTTAGAACTACAAGGGACAGAAACCCAGAATTTCAGAGTTAGAAGGAGCTTTAGAGGTTATTGAGTCCTATGCCTAATTAACTAGAAATCTCATTTAGTTACTGAACAAGTTGTCATTCTTTGTTGTTTGCCTTTCATTCTTGAAAAGGACCAGTGACAGCAGGATGATGTCTTGGCTTGCAAGTGAATTGAATGTAAGCAGTCAGAGCAGTGCAAAGTCACCAGCCTCACTTTTTCCTCCAGAGTTGTTGGGGTTCAGTCGTGAGACATGGGTCAGGATGACCAGCAATGGCGCCCAGATGCAGTGGTCAGAGATCTTGTCCTTTTTAAGTAAGGTCTTTCCCAGATCTCAGTTGGTCTGAGGCAACACCCATTCTGTGTTTAAAGGCTAGGTAAGAACTGAGAATGGCCTCTTTTACCTAGTTAAAAAACAAACAAAAAAATAATCAATCTGAGAGGGGGAAACCCTCAGAGTTTTTGGTCCAAGTTGTCATTCAGTCTTTGCTAGAAGACTTCCAGTGATGAGGAACTTCTCTTTGCCCAAGGCTGACCATTTCTCTTTTGGAAAGCTCTGAGGAAGTTTTTCCTTACATTGATCCTAAATTTGCACCTCCTGCCACTTCCATCCATTGATCTTATTCTGTTCTTTTGGGCAAGCAGAGCTAAGTTTGATCCCATTTCCATGTCACAGGATGCTCGTGAGTATTGCTGTCTACAAGCACTGGAAGGATCATGCCTTTTCTTCTTTTGGCTAAGCATGCTAGTTCCTTTGACCGTTCTTTATTTGACAAAGCCTCCAGCCTTTGTGCCATTCTGGTTGCCTATCTCTGGATGCACTCTAATTTGTCAAAGTCTTTTCTAAAATAGTGATGACAGAGCAAAGCACAAGACCTTAGAGATCATCTAATTTAACCCCTTTGTTGTTGGGGTATTTTTTAAACAGATGTGGAGTCTGTAGCCTGGAGATATTTAGAGTTTTATCCCAGGTTAAAGAGTTATTTCATGCCAGGAATGTAGACTAGAAATAGTCAAAATTGACTTTTCCTATGATAGTTTTGACATTTATTAAACCAAACTCATCACTATTCTCTCAAAACCTGTCTTTTTTCCTCAACTTTCTTCTTTCTGCTGATGGCAACATCATCCTAGTTACCCAAGCTGGAAGCCTTGGAGTCATCTTTGACTAATTGGATGTGAGAGATGGGGGAAAAGGATGAGTTTATTATTTACATTACCACATTCAAGTTCCGCCAGGATTCTGGAGGGTAGAAGTAAGTACTGTGGGTAGATCATTTAGAGAACCTGATGCTGCCTCAATTCAAGAAAGAATATTTGAAAAATGATCAGAGCTTTCGTGCTAAGGAACAGCCTGCTTTTCAAGGTAAATAATTAGCTCCCTCTCACTGAAGTTACTGAAGCAGAAGCTGGCTAACCACTTGTCAGTGGTTTATTCATCTGAAAGGAGTTTGGATTGGATTAAAAGTTTCAAACGCTCAGGTGTTTATGTTGATTACACTTTCAAATGTAGCCCTATCAGATTAAAATGTAATTGGACAATACAAAATACAAAAAGTACAAAATAAAAATAAAATACAATTGGAAAATATGTAACAAAATAAAAAGATACAGTAAGACTTCTTGTAAAGTGTCTGACTCTTTGTGCTCTTATTTGGGTTTTTCTTGGCAAAGATTTGGAGTAGCTTACCATTTCCTTCTTCAGCTCATTTACAGATGAGGAAAATGAGGCAAACAAGGTGAAGTGACTTTTTCAAGGTCACCTAGCTAGTGTCTAAGGCCAAATTTGCTTGGACTCTAGGTTTGGAACTGATCCATTGTGCCACCTTGTTGCCCACAATACAATAGATAACATAAGAAACCAAGACATAATACAGCCCAGAAGGATGCCTATGTACAGAATAATGGCCACCATTTCTTATTTGAGTTTGATGCCACTGGATTTAAGTCACTTTTAGGCTTAGAATTCTATTATTAAAAATTTCATTTAGTTTTGAGCTCCAGCACTACAAAAGTTTTTATTTACCTATCACAAAAGTAGAAAGTCTGTTGAAATGGAAAGAACTTTAGACTGTCAGATTAGAGTTTTAGTGTATGTGACTTTGGTGATTCCCTTTATCTTTGTCATTTTGATTTGATTTTCTTCATCTCTATGTAACACAGGCTACCTGGAAGGGCAGGTATGCTATATTTTACTCTATTCCCAACACTCTCTGGTACCCTAAAGGGTATCTAGATTTTCTGCCAATGTCTCCAGCCCCCACTTATGGTATTCCCCTGAAGTCAAGAGCCATCCCCTACACTCTAGTTCCATTAGTGAAGAACAACCAGGTTAGCTTTTAGAGAGAAATATTTACTTCAGAAGGCATAATCACAATAAATAAACTTACTTCTTCAACATATAGAAGGTATAATTCTCTTCTTTCCTTGCACTACCTTAATTTCTGGGAAGGGGAAGGAGATTAGGTTCATAGCTTAGCTATGAACCTACTTTATGACAAATCTGAAATCCACCCTGATCTTACATTGTAGGGACCCTGCATTCTCAAGGCTTCCAGGTCAGGATATTGGGCTGCACTATCCCCCTTGCAATGTTGTCTCCAAATTCACCATAGCTTCAACTCCTAGTCTTTGGAACTCCTAGTCAGAGGAATCTCCTCTGACATCTAAATTTGAGTGGGAAAAACAACACAACACAGAATCAAATACCCCCAGGTGCATCTCTTGGTGTTGGGTAAATGGACAGAGGCAATAAAAGTCAGAATGCAGCAGAAAAAGAGTGAATGGCTCAGTCTCACCAGTTTTAAAGATGTAGGCAGTCAGTCAAACTAGGCTACCCCCTGGGCTGGCTCCAAAGATCTATCAACAGCAATTCCATTTTAGAAGAACTTAGTATGCTCAGAGAATCCTATGTTACATATGGAAATAATAAAGACAATCTATCTTATAGGATCAAAATACTTTAAAAATTTTCTTTTCATTAAGATCTAGGATTTCATTGATATAAGTAGATCTTGGTGAATAAACAAATTGCTTTGTGAAAGCCTTCTAAGACTATAATTTTTAAATAGTTGCTATCTGTATTGGCGAAGGGAATTTGATTTGCCCAGTCTATTGCAGCCAGTTTTTGTCCAAGTCTGGACCTGAATTCAGGTCTTGCTGATCCTGAGGCTAATCTTCTACCTATTATGACTCTCAAAAAGATTATTGTTAGAATAAAATGAAATAATAATAAGAATTGACATTTAAATAGAAATTCATGATAACCAAGTCCTTTACACAAAATATCATGGCTTATTTGAAGAGAAATTTTTAGAATTAAAGCTCTTTATAGCTAGAAAGAACATTAGAATCCAGAATGTATGAGATTGAAGGGAGGTTCAATCATCTAGTTCAGCCATCTTTTTCTATAAATGGGGAAATCAAGGCTCAAAGTGGTTATTGAATGATTTGCCTAGGGTCACACATAGTGATTTAATAGCAGAATTGGAACTAGAAACCAAGTGCCCTGCCTCCCAGTCCAGAGCTTCTTTTAGTGTACCTAAGGAGGGAAATTATGAGAAACAAAGCTCTAACGGCTAATCAGACTTGAACTAGAAATGGAAGGGAGGGGGTAACCTGGAATGGGGTCATCAAGTCAGTGGGAAAATTAAATTCTTTTTGGAAGTGGTTTTTGAGATAAAATCATAAGGCACAAAGGTGACTGGGCAGTGCCCCTCAATTCTGGGTGCTGAGCTAAAAGCACAAACTCTCTAGGCCACTTCCATAGTAAAGATTTCATAGCCCTAAATACCTTTCCTTTCATAACTACTGTCCTATTAGTCCACATAAAATGATGCATTAAAGCTAATAGGCATTATGTAAAAATGGAAGCAGTGCAGACCTCCAATATTTCTGAATCCCAACTTCCTGCTCCCCAGTGTGGCTCATGATTTTCTTGTGTGTATGTGGTTAGCTTTTCCTTCTGTGCTTTGATTTCATGGAATTATAAGATCATAGGATCCCAGTGTCAGAAGGGACCATTCACATAATTTAGTCCTGGGGAATGCCTGCTTCTACTCCCTAGAAAGAATTCTGGACCCCATGCTCCTTTCCCAGAGTCCTACAACTGCCAGTCTTGCTTCTTAAAGGGGATTTTTGAACCTTTTACCTTACTCACAGTCCCTGAATCTATAAATCTTATTCTCTAGGGAGGATCTTGAATTCCATACCTATTCATGAATAGTTCTAGGCCTTATTTTATTTTTCATTACCAGGATTATAGTCATCATTTTCTCTTCATGCATGATTGTAAGGAGAACTACAATTTGAGACACCTTTTTCACCTCAGCTTTCTCATTTATAGATCACAGAAAGAGATTCAGTGGAGAATAGGGTGGGTCCACGACCATATCTATCTATATATGTGTGTGTGTGTGTGTGTGTGTGTGTGTGTGTGTGTGTGTGTGTTTGTGTGTGTGTATGAAGAGCTCAAGACTTGGAGACTGACATTCTAGTCCCAGCTTTGTCATAACCATTACATAATCTTGCTTGACTCCCATTTTCTGAATCAGTTATTTTTTTTAGCCATAAAATTGAAAATGTTAGACTTGTGATTTCTAAAGACCCCTTCTAGTCCTGATACTGTTAGCCTTGGAATTATGGAACTTTAGAATCATAAGCCCTGAGTTGGAAGGGATGTCATCTATTCCAACACTATTGGAGCAAGAGTTCATAAAATGTACTGGACAAATGGTCATCCAATCTCAGTTTAAAAATCTACCAATTACTAAAACTTCAATCATCTCTTAAAACAGGCTATTACAGTTTTTTGGGTCTCTATAGCACAGTGTTCACTCCTATTGAATTTTCAATTCAATAAGATCCCTAGATCTTTTGTCAGATTGACAATTGACAAGTCGTGTCTGTCCTACTCCACCATCTTTTATATTTGAGAAATTGATTTTTTGAACCCAAGAGTAATATTTTCATTTATCTTTATTATATTTCATCTTATTAGATTCAATGTCCCAGTTTTTCAGGTTTTTTTGACCCTGACTTTGATGTGCTAATTGTGCCTTCAAGCTTTGTGTCATTGACAAATATGACATATCATTTATAAATTTATTCAAACCACAGATAAAAATGTGAAGCAGAATAAAATAACAGGCATATCCTTGGTACATGCCGCTGGAAATGTCTTTAATGTTGACATTGAACCATCAATGACTATCTTTTGAATTTGACTTTTCAACCAATTCTGAATCTACCCAATTATACTATTGTCTGAATACATTATTCCATTTTATCCACCAGTATAACATGTGAGACATTGGTTAGATGATTTTTTAAGAGTTAGGTAAACTACATCTGTAATATTGTTCTTATCTACCAGTTTGGTGATCTTTTCCCAGGAAAATCAAGTTAGTCTGGCCTACTCTGTTCTTAATGAGGTGGGCTGGTTCTTTGAGATTACTGCTTTCTTTGTTTAAAAAAAAAACCCAAAAAACCATATTGCTAGCTTTTGTTTTTGTTGTACCTTTATTTCTCTCTTTTCCCCTTTTGTTAATTGGAAGAAGTAGGCTGAGGAATGTCCACTAGACACCACAGAGCAACAACATTGCACAATTTAGGAGTGATGGGAGAAGTCAGCACAAAGCTTTGGGGTCTCTGTGTCTTCCTAGACTGTGAGGTATAGTCGGTAGAGTTGGGGCATACCTAGGTGGAAGGCCTTGATTTTGTAGGAGTAGTTAGAGACAGAGTGATTAGCAGGCTGTAGTTCCTGACTTTCCATTTGGGATAAATTTGCCTTCAGCAGTTTGCCTGGAGCAGCTGTAGTTCACTTTATATATTCTTTCAGCCTCGACATTTTCCTTTTTTCCATCCCAGGTTTTGAAGGCAAATGTCTGCAAAGTTTGGCCCATGGCTTGTGAAAGGGGCAAGTGTTGGTTGATGGAGGCATTCTCTTGGCTCTGGCCCCCAGGAGTATCAGGAAGATGGTACCAGTGATTGCAAGAGGTACAGTCTGGAAAAGGGCAGTTATAGTTGCCACTATGATATTCTCATGTGAATACTTCTGGATATGGTCATGGTCACTGATGACCATTTTAGGCTTCGGCAAGGTTTCTTCCAGATAGATATGACAGTCTCTCAGAGCTGTGCAGATAGCAAGTAGGACCCTCTCGGTGACACACTGACAACGCTTTAGATCATGTTCTATATCAGGAAGCATCTTCTGTTGCATAATAGGGACAGTGCAATTCTGCTAGAAAATTCTGGAATACTAGGTTGGCACATTTCCATTCTCTGGAATGGAGAGTATGGAAGATATATTATTATCCCCAGTCTTCAGAACCCAATGCCATTTGGCAAAGTCAGTTCCATCCTTCTTCTGCTGGGCACAGCGTTCAGTTAATACATCCAAACTTGGTTGGTCATCTCACCACTAAATCCCTATTAGAGCTCTTGTGCCTTTGTCTACATTTATGCCCACAATGCCACCTTCAACCCTGATGATCTTGGGGAAGGGATGATCATTCTGGAAAAGGGTAATACAGGTACCTACTCAGTCATCTGCTGTGACATCTGCTTCCTCTATAGAGGCACCCATTTTCATCTCTGTTCTCAGTTCCAATGGAATATAGTTACTTTGAAATGCTGCTGGTGGATTCTTCTGCTGCCAGAATTCCTTTGCCTAGAGCAATGATTGGTGAGTAATATCAAGTAGCTCTGCCTTTTGCTTTGGTGTTAGTACTGGGTATTGCTGAAGCATCTTTTCTTTGGCTGTGATTGTAGTAGCAGAAAGAAAGACATAGCAGGGGCAACAGTGGACTATGGGGGTTAGTGGTGGGTAGATGAGATGGAATTAAATTGCTTATAGTCAGGACCTGAATTTCTGTCTTTTATTTTGTATTGTACTCCCAAAATCCAAATCCCATTCTTAGGTTTCATCTTCTCAAACAATTGTTTACTTCCCAAGTCTACTGTTCCTTTTGTTGCAGTGATGAATAGGACATTTGTGCCCTTAGGTTCTTAAGTTTCTTGTCCACAACGTCATAATACTTGGTAATACTTTCTATATTCCTTCAGACAAAGAAGGGAACAAATACTTATTAGTTGGCTACTATGTGTTAGACATTGGGCAGAGCACTTTATAATTATTATCTCAGAATTGAGCATACTCCTTTATGTTCATGAGAACCACTGGAAGTAGATATCTATAAATAGATCCAGCAAGTCTTGGTAAGCTTTCTGTCACCTCTTAATTACATTCTTGTTTTTGGACATTATCTCAGAGATTATTTTATCCAACTTGTCCAATATTGAGAATCTCCTAAAATGTTTCTGAGTGACGGTCATTTTTTGAGGTTCTAAATCTTTCACCTAATATGTTTCCTTTCCCTCTTAATTTTGTGTCATCTGAAATTTGATAGTCTTCAACTATTTGAATGTTTGTCATTTGAAAGAAGAACTGGATTGGTTCCACTTGGTCCAAGAGGTCAGAACTGGGGATTCTACTTCTAACATCATTGGGAGAATGTCATGTGGGAAGAGGAGCATGATGTAAGCTATAGAAGAAGAAAAGGAAATTGTAAAGGGTTGGGCAATTGTGAAGAAGGCTAGAGGTTAAAGTTGGAAAAAGGGAAATTTGGAAGGGCTTGAGAAGTTAGAAGAGAAGGAAAAGGAAAAGGTCTAGAGATGAAGGAGAAGAAAGACTCAAAGAGAAGGACTTAAGTAAGACTATAAAAACAGGAGAAATAGGAATATTGGTTGGAAGTTAAAGAGAATCAGATTTAGCCTTAAAAATAGCAAAGATTTTCTAATAAATTAGAGCTCCTCAAAGTAGAATGGATTGTCTTAGAAGGTTGTTGTTGTTTTAGTCATTCTTTCAGTTGTGACTTATTCAGTTGTGACACTATTTGGTGTTTTCTTGGCAAGCATACTGGAGGAAACTGAGGCAAAAAGGATTAAGTGATTTGCTTAGGATCACATAATTAGTAAGTGTCTGAGGCCAGCTTTGAACCCAGGAAAAGAGTCTTTTGGACTCCAAGCCTGGCACTCTATTCACTGTGCCACCTTGCTACCCTATCTTGGGAGGCAGGACTCTTTTTTTTTTTAAATTAAAGCTTTTTATTTGCAAAACATATGCATGGGTAATTTTTCAAAATTGACCCTTGCAAAACTTTATGTTCCAAATTTTTCCCTTCTTCCCCCCACTCCCTTCCTTAGATGGCAAGAATTCCAATACATGTTAACTATATTAAAGTATATGAGAAATCCAATATATGTATACATATTTATGTAGCTATTTTGCTGCATAAGAAAAATCAGATTGAGAAAGGAAAAAAAAACCCAAGAAGGAAAACAAAATGCAAGCAAACATCAACAGAAAGCATGAAAATGCTATGTTGTGATCCACACTCAGATCCCACAGGCCTCTCTCTGGGAATAGATGCCTTTCTTCATCACTGAACAATTGGAACTGGTTTGAAACATCTCATTATTGAAGAGAGTCATGTCCATCATAATTGATCGCCATATAATATTGTTGTTGCCGTGTATAATGATCTCCTGGTTCTGCTCATTTCACTTAACATCAGTTCATGCAAGTCTCTCCAGGCCTCTCTGAAATCATCCTGCTGGTTGTTTCTTACAGAACAATAATATACCATAATATTCATATACCATAATTTATTCAGCCACTCTCCAATTGATGGACATCCTTTCAGCTTCCAATTTATAGCCACTACAAAAAGGGCAGCCACAAACATTTTTGCACATGTGGATCCCTTTCCCTCCTTGAAGATCTCTTTGGGATATAAGTCCAGTAGAAACACTGCTGAGTCAAAGGGTATGCACAGTTTGATAAGTTTTTTTTTAATTAAAACTTTTTATTTGCAAAACATATGTATGGGTAATTCTTCAACATTGACCCTTACAAACCTTTCAGTTACAAATTTTTTCCCCCTAGTCCCCATCCTTCCCCTAGATGGCAGGAAATCCACTACATGCTAATTATGTTAAAATACTTGACAAATCAAATATATGTATTCTTATTTCCATACTTATCATTGTTGTGCAAGAAAAATCATATCTACAAGAAAAAAATCAGAGAAAGGAAAAACAATGCAAAAAACATCAATAGAGAGCATGACAATGTTATGTTGTGGTCCACATTTCATATCCCTCTCTCTGGGTGAATATAGCTTTCTTCATCACTAACAATTGGAACTGGTTTGAAACATCTCATTGTTGAAGAGAGTCATGTCCATCAGAATTGATCATCATATAGTATTGTTGCCATGTATAATTATCTCCTGGTTTTGCTCATTTCGCTCAGTATCAGCCCATGCAAGTCTTTCCAGGGCTCTCTGAAATCATCCTGCTGGTCGTTTCTTACAGAACAATAATATTCCATGATATTCATATACCATAATTTATTCAGCCATTCTCCAATTGATTGGCATCCATTCAGTTTCCAGTTTCTAGCCACTACAAAAAGGGCTGCCACAAACATTCTTGCACATGTGGGGCCCTTTCCTTCCTTTAAGATCTCTTTAGGATATAACCCAATAGAAATACTGCTGGGTCAAAGGGTATGCACAGTTTGATAACTTTTTGAGCATAGTTCCAAATTGCTCTCCAGAATGGCTAGATCTGTTCACAGTTCCAACAAAATGTAAGTTTGATAACTTTTTGAGCATAGATCCAGTGTTTTGGATCCGTCCACAGTTCCACTAACAATGTATCAGTGTCCCAGTTCCTCCAACATTTGTTATTATCTTTTGCTGTCATCTTAGTCAATCTCACAAATGTGTAGTGGTATCTCAGAGTTGTCTTAATTTTCATTTCTCTGCTCAATAGTGATTTGGAGCACCTTTTCATATGACTAGAAATAGTTTTAATTTCTTCATCTGAAAATTGTCTGTTCATATCCTTTGACCATTAGTTGATTGGAGAATGGCTTGAATTCTTATAAATTTGAGTCAATTCTCTATATATTTTAGAAATGAAGCCTTTCTCAGAAACCTTAAATGTAAAAATGATTTCCCAATTTATTGCTTCCCTTCTGATTTTGTCTGCATTAATTTTGTTTGTATAAAAACTTTTTAACTTAATATAATCAAAATTATCCATCTGGTGTTCAATAATGAGTTCCAATTCTTCTTAGGACACAAATTCCTTTCTTCTCCACAGATCTGAGAGGTAAACTATCCTATGTTCCTCTAAATTGCTTATAATTTCACTCTTTATGTCTAAATCATGAACCCATTTAGATTTTATCTTGGTATGTGGTGTTAGGTGTGGGTCAAGGCCTAATTTCTTCCATATTAGTTTCCAATTTTCCCAGCAGTTTTTGTGAAATAGTTATCTTATCCCAAAAGCTGGGGTCTTTGGGTTTGTCAACACTAGCTTGTTATAGTTTTGGAGGCAGGACTCTTTAAATGAAGATTGTATTTTATTCAGGGGATATATAAAAGGGATTCTGGTGTAGCTGGGAATTCAACTAAATGGTCCCTTCCAAACTTGAGATTTGACTATTCTGTGGCAAGTATTCCATTTATGCATTTATCCAAGTTATTGTTAAAATATGGGTTTAAATAAGCAAAGGATAAATCCACTTCACTAGAGAACAGATGATCAGTTTGGGTTCTAGAGGACAGATAATCATAGAATCATAAATTTGGATCTGGTTAAGACTTTCAAGCCTGTCCAGTACAACTCCTTCATTTTACAGATGAGTAAACTAAGTCCCAGAGAAGTTAAATGATTCACCTAAAATCATGAATCTAAGATAGGATTTAATACCTTGTTCTTTTGTTTCAGAGCTAGTTACTTTTCTGTTGATAGTTCCAGAACAAGTGGAAGGGAACTCTGTAAATATAGTTGACCTCAATTTTGGTCAAGGATTTAATAAATCTCTCAAGTTATTATAATAGTTAGTGTATGCTTGATCATATCATTGGTGGATTCTGAGGTCAAGTATTCTGGCCACAAAATTAGAACTTTTTCTACTATTTCATTTTGAGTATCGTCAATCTAGCAGTTTGGAAACTTATTCATCCTGTATATATCTCTCAAAGGCTGACAGTTTTTTTTTCAAATACCTCGGTGAAATTTCACAATACTATATTAAAGGCACTCTGCTGATATATGTATCATATAGACATATATGTGTTTATCTGTGAGAAATTCATTGATTGTTCTGAGAACCTAAAAGAAATGAGCTTAGTCTGGCATGATTTGTTCATGATGATATCATGTTGGTTCTTAGTGATCACTGCTTTCTTGAATTCAAATATCTGAAGTTCTGTCATCTGAAAGAAGTGTTAGACTTCTTACATATGATTCCAAAGGGCAAAATTAGAACCTATTGTGGGAAGGAACCTTACTCCTTAAACTAAGAAACATCATTCCTCCCCCTCTTTTTTAAAATAGTATTTTATTTTTTTCCCTCAATTGCATGCCAAGACAATTTTTAACATTCACTTAAAAAATGAGTTCCAAATTTTCTTCCTTCCTCTCTTATCTTCTCTCATTCCCAAGACTGATATAGATCATATATGTGTAATGAGTTAAAATGTATTTCCATATCACTCATGTTGTGAAAGAAAAGAGACCAAAAGAAAAAAAATAAGAAAGTGGAAAACAGTATATTTTGATCTGCATTCAGATTCTATCAGTTCTTCCTTTGGATGTGCATAACATTTTTCATCCTGAGTTCTTTGGAATTGTCTTAGATCATTGTATTGCTAAGAATGGTTAAGTCATTGACAATTGCTTATTATACAATATTGCTAATACTATGTATTATTATTACTCCTGGTTCTGTTCACTTCCCTTTGTATCAGTTCATGTGAGTCTTTCCAGGTTTTTTTTTTTATCATCTTATTTATCATTTCTTATAACAAAATAGCAATTCATCATAATCATATGTCAAACCTTGGTCAGCCACTCTCCAACTGATGGGCATCCCCTCAATTTCTAATTCGTTGCCATCAGAAAAAGATATGCTATAAATATTTTTGTACAAATAGATCTTTTTCTTTTTTGAAAAAAATCTCTTTTGGATACAGACCCAAAGCTATTGTTGGATCAAAGAGTATATACATAAGGAAGAACTTTCTACCAGACAGAGCAATTCACAACAGAATGGCTTCCTAATTAGCATATTTCTCATTATTGAACTGTTCAAGGAAATCTTGAATGCCTTCTTTCTGTTATCCTGCAGAAAGTGGCACATTGAACTAGATGATCCCTGAGGTTCTTTAAAGAAACTATGATCTGATCATTTCCTTCCTTGGTCAACATGGGCAAATCTTTAAAAAGGCATACTTAGGGCACCAAGTACAAGGGTTCTTTCTGGGTCTTTCTTTAGTGCCTGAGATGATCAGTCCCTGAAACATATCTTCACATTTCATTTCTCCTTTGGCAGGCTGTAGGAAACAAGGGTTGTTGCTATAGGAATTGTGTATTCTGAGATTATTTTGAGAAGTTTGTACTATCAGGTTTGTTTGTTTGTTTGCTTTCCTCTAAATTTCATCCATTTGATGAATGTTTTTTCTCCAATACCTGATGTGGAATATATTGACTGGAATAATTTAGGAGCAGAATCTAATTTCCAACTGCTGGGTTGGGTGCTGGAATGACTATATGAAATAATAATGATGAAGTTATCTTTATGATGCTTTCCATAATTCTATAGCAGCTGAATTTATATTGCAATACTCTTATTTGGTTACAAAAATTAGTCATTTCCCACCATTTTTGCATAAGTCTTTATAGTCTATAAAACATTAAATGAATAATAGCAGGATAGTGACTTGAATTTGGACCATTTCTTTATAAATGTCATTTAAAAAGACAAGAAGAATGAGATCAAAACAACTCCAAAAAAACCAATACTGACATATTTTACATATAAGCTAAGGGGATCAGGAGTATAGATTATCTCAATTTTACAAATAAGAAAATTAAGGAAGAGTAAGAGATGTTAAGTGTCATCACCAAAGCTGGTTATAGAATGAGACCAATTGCCTTTATAGGAAAACTATGTCATTGAAGCGCTCTCTTCAGCTCCACTGGCATAAAGTAGGGTGCCATGAAAAAGAACCTTGGCCTAGGGTTAGTGGTCTTGAATTCTGGTTTCAGCCCTACTTCCCCTAGCTAATGAGACCCTCTTGGTCATCATTTTCTCACTTGTAGAAGTGAAATAATCATAATTAAGGTAGGGGCAATGGAAATGAAAAGAGCAGATATGAGGAGTTTTTCAAGTGAAGAATCACAATTTTGTAATTGAATAGATATGGTAAGTGAATAAGAGGGAGGAGTCAAGATTATGCTAACATGTCAAACCTGAGTAATGGGGAAAGTGGCATGGTTACTGAAGAAAGCAAGAAGGAAAAAGAAGATATAGTAGTTGATTAGTAAAATGCATAATGAATTGGATCTGTAGAGGAAGTGATTTGATAAGAAATGTGACAAGGTCACTTTTAGACATAGCTATAGGTGGAGAAAAGAGCTGTATTGGGTTAATGGAAAGACTTAAATACAGTGAAAGGTTAAGCCTCCATTTTCTCATCTCTTGACTGCTGATATGACTGGGATAAGATAGAAGTCAACCACCTCTTTTCTTTTTTCTTTTATGTCCACCCCCTTACTAAATGCCCTGGCTCTATTTCCTTCAACTCCTTTCCTTTGTCACCCCATTTGCCCCACTTGTGTAACCTAAGAGCCCCTAGATTTTGTCGTCCACGTTGAACCCTTAGGACTTCTTGGCACTCCTAGCCTTGCAGCAGAATTGTAATATCTTCCCCAGTTAGAGTACAAGATCTATAAAAGCAGTGTCTAGCTCTCTTTTTCTATTTGTTTCTTCAGTAGTTGGTGATGAGGTCAGGGTAGCAGTTCCTAGTTCAAAATAAACATGTGACAAATTCATAATGGCCATTCTCTTTGCCAAAAGGTGAGTTTATTTCAGAGAAGTTACAGACAAAATGAAGAGAAAATAGGCACCAGAAGTAGCGAATATGAAATAGAGTTGGAGAGCAATAGGGTTACCAAGGAAATGAGTTTGTAAGAATCCATTAAAGAAATGTGTCATGAGGCCTGAGTATACCATTGATTGGCAGGTTAGATCCATAGAGGAGTTTAGCAGAGTAATCAGAGTTAGCTAGAGTAAGGAGAAAGACTTTTATCAAAGGGAAAACACTATGAGGGGGAGAGAGAATGAGAGTATTTCATAGCATGCTTAGTCTGGCAAAAGGATTTAGCAAAGATCTTCATCATGGGTACATCTTTTATAGGGAAAATATAATCTTGGGGATTTCTCAGGGGAGGAAGGGAAGTGCCAGGAAAGAATTTGGTAGTTCAGAGGGAGGGATAAAGGAGGAGCCAGATGGAATGCACCTGACAGACTTTCATTTTCAGTGGCGCACTAAATAGTTGTAAACTCATGGTCTTAATATTAAAGGCCCTTAATATCTTGATACTTACTTTTCTGGACTTCTCAGGTACAATACTTATTCATTTTCTCTATTTTAAGCAAATTTGACTTCATCCTTTTATCCTGCCTTCTGTTCCTTTGCTCAAGTGATTTTCAACACCTGGAATGGATATATCCCCCACTTTTATCTGTTTCTCTCTTCCTGGGCTTTAAGCCCAGGTTAGGTGCCACCTCCTCCATGAAGTCTTCCTTAAACCTCCTCCCTCCTGAGGTGAAATGCCATCCATCTGTCCTTTTTCAAATTTCCCATAGCACTGAGTTTGGACCTCTCCTATGTATTCAGATGACTATAATGTAAAGCAGAATGTGATATTTTCCCCTCTATTATATTGTAAGCTCCCTGAGGAGTGCTTAAGGCACATAGATACTTGTACTTCCAGCACTGTGTACATGACCTTATACATAGTAAGCACTTTATACATCTTAGCTAAATTGAATTGAATGGGGCAGAATTGATTTCAAGAAGTTTCCTGGGTATGTAGAGTAGGGATGTACTGTAGAAATGGAAAAGGAAGTCAAAGTTGTTTTCAGGACCATGGTCTTTATCTTAGCAGTCTAGTTCCACTGCTGTCAGTTTAATTATAATTAAACCTGTTCGAGAGGATGTCCTAATGAGATACAGCAAAAGTGAAAAGTCTGGGGGAACTAAAGCATAAAGACATTGAAATATAAATGGAAGGCCACTCAAGCAAGAGGGGGAAGCTTGAATAGCTTAATTGCATATGAAGAGGCCAGCCAGACAATGGACTTTCCTTCAGGGCACAGACTGCATTCATACTTTTGTTCCTGGCCTTCATCTACATAAAATCCCCAAAAGACTATTATTGAAGGTGGAATTGATTGAATTGATGACCCTCCGGCAAGGATTCACAATCTTTTTATATTATGGCTCCTTCAGGTCTGGTGAAGGATATGGACACCTAAGAATAATTAAAAAAAAAATCATTAATGAAGGAAATGCTAAACATTTAAATATTAGTAAAAATAAAGATGTACTTTCCCCCCTCTTCCACATGTATGACACTGTGAATTTTATCCATGGGGAGGAAGGGATGTATGTGTAAGATAAAAGTGGGGGATATATTCATTCCAGGTGTTGAAAATGACATGAGCAAAGGAACAGAAGGCAGGATAAAAGGATGAAGTCAAATTATAGTCTCATCAGGTCAGGATGGACCTGAGGTTAAGAATATCTGCTGTAAGGCAAGATAACTGAAGGGTAGGACTTTGGGCTCCTGGGAGGATTGTCCCTCTATTTTCTGCCACCTAGAAGTGACAAACAACCTTAGTGCCATAGTTCTGAGAGTCAGTTCTATTGATCCTAAGCAAAGGATTACTGCTACAGCTGGAAGAGGGTTGTAGCACTGTAACATTCCAACTGACAGAGTGCAGTAACATCCAGCTAAGGCAGTGGGTGAAGGTGGAAAAGATTACAGTTGCTTATGGAATTGTTATTGTGTCCTTGGTTCAAAGAGGACCATGGCATGCAGGTGAATTTAAATGGGGGAGACCTGTGCAGTCAGCAGCTTCACTTTCTCCTTCAGAGCCATTTAGATCCAATGGCAAGATATAGATCAGCATGACTGGAGACGGCCCTAAAGTGAATCTAGACAATAGAGTGGATTGGCTCATCTAGCAGTGATGCTGCACTGTGAGAGGAGCCCAATGGCAGCATAATCTGCCTAGCCCAACCTGGAAATACTGCCCATCAGCAGAATGTCTGGCTTTCCCAGACTAATTCAGCAATTACTGTTCAATAGCAGCAGGGCCTTCTGGCACCATCTGACAGCTGCTCTGCCCAGTTCAGAGTCCCAACAGTCACCAAAACATCTGCTTGATCTTACCTAGAATCATATTTTCATCCAAGGTGCCATGTCTGAGTTGTGGCCACCAGAGTTGTGGAACAATTTACCCACCAACTCTCTGGAGGGAGAATGAACTTAGATGGTTTGCAGTTTAGAGTAGCTTTGGCCACATGTGTTTCCTACAAGTTACTTCTCATGACCACTGTGCTTTAAGTTTGTGTTCATTCTTCCTCCTTCCCCAATGGATTTTGTGTATATTTGTGAGAGAGTACATCCTTAATGGTGGGGGAAATGCTTTATAACTATTATTTGTTGTTCAGTTATTTTTCAGTCATGTCCAATTCTTCTTGACTCTATTTGGGGTTTTCTTGGCAAAGAGACCATTTCCTTCTTCAGTTTAGGATGAGGAAACTGAGGCAAATAGGATTAAATGACTTGTTTAGGTTTTCACTCAAGAAGATGAGTTTTCCTTATTCTAGGCCTGGTGTTCTGTCCACTGTGCCATCTAGTTAACAATCCATTAGTAGTCAGTTCTTTAGCAAAAGATCATTCAAATAACACAGACATAACTATTATCACTGTGTGGGACAAAGACCACTGGCTCAAATAAATTAAGGAGACTGCTCAAGGTAAAAGCAGAAGGAATTTTATTATGATCTCAAAAGAAAGAGCATCTCCCTCCCAATAAGCAGTTAGGCAAGGAGAGCCAGGGTATAGTTAACAGACAGGAATTATATAGGTGTCTGGGCTAACACTCCCTATAGACTGGACCATTGCCCTGATTAGTCAGGACCAATGACCTCACAATCTAAGTCATAAATGAGGAAAAGCTTCTAACCCAACCACATCTTTAGGATTATTAATTACCTTATATGGGAGTTTTAATGCCAAGATGGCCTTAGTTTCATAAAGAAAAGGGCTATATGATCTCATTCTTAGCAAACCCGGTGATCTCTGGAGAAATAGACTTGGGCCTGGGGCACAGCCGACCTTCACTCAATTTTTAGAAGGCTCTCTCCATCTTGTGAGATAGCTTTCACGGTTCACTTCATTCATCACTGTTATTTTATTTGAGTGAATTCCTTTGCTAAAGAACTGAGTTTAATGATGGATTGTTAAAAGGAAACACAATGGTGGGGGCTCAGATGTAAGTGTTAGGAAGCTTACCACCCACAGTTTTATCCATATGCAAGAAACAAAATATCTTACCCAAGAATTCCACTGACTCATGGATGAATGCAGGAAAGATTTATTTTACATTCTTGCAAGAATGACTGTCTAGATTAGTAGAAACACCTTTGAAACTCCAAAAGCAATATTTTATTTCCTATACTGAAGCACATGCCCCTTCCAGATTCCTCATTATTTGGATGTTACAGATGTGAATCTCCACCCCTTATTACATAGTCATTCCCTGCCCCCAAGGAGCTTATCTTCTTACTTTCTTTTGAGGGAAGATAACTTCCCCCTTGATTATTCTTTGATGTGCTTGTGGGTTTCAGTTTTCTAATTTAATTTTCATTTCTCCAATTTAATTTTCATAACTGTGGAAACCAAATGAATTCCATCTATTTTTCACACATAGAATCCTGAAAATAATAGTGATCACCTTTTTGGGGATCCCTATTTTAACTGATAGGGTGGGTTGGGTGGGTGAACCCACTGGGCAGTGTTACATCTCTGCAGATGTGGCAATTGTGGCACAGAGGGTTTTACATTGGCAAATCCAAAGGTTTGTTCTATGTGCTACCTCACAGTAACTCCTGACTGCTCAAGATCTTCCATTGTGAAGCCCTAGACTCTTCCATGATTCTGCCATTGTATTTTCTTCTTAAATGATGTGAAACTTTAGTCCATTGAAAATGCAGATCTTCTTGAGTCACAGTTTGATACAGAGGAAGGAGTTAGCCCTCAGCATCCTCTGGATTTTCAGAAACTAGGTTCTAATTCTAGTATTGATTTGCTAGTATTAAGTCCTTCTTTGGTCTTCAGTTATCCCATTTGTAAAAATGAAAGGATTGGAGTAATTGATATCTAAGATCTCTTCTAGCTTCAAGGATCTGTGACTCCATGATCAGAATTTCTGGGACCAGAGGCTTCCTCCCTCATCAACTCAGAAAGGACCTTTCATAAAACCCTTGTGTGCTTCTTCCTGTCCTCTAGTCTCACGGATATTCCCATTTCTTCATTGCTAGAGTCAAATTCAGGCTGACCTGCAGAGAGAATATGTGATCTAGGACTGAGCACGATGGTGTGGCTGATACCTTTTTGACAGTGGTAGCTTTCAATGAGACTTGTGTCATATTATTCAGGCTATTTGGTCATACTCAATTCATGTTTGCTAAATGAATGAATGAGAATGAGAAGGTTATTGAAAATATAATTCTTTGGGTGTTTTTTTTTTTTTGAGGTTGAGGGTCTGGTTTTGAAAAATACTTTATTATAAGAAAGTAATCCCCTTCATCTGGGAGGGAGTAAGAGGAGATATAGTGGGAAATATATGATGATAACAAAGGATACCAATAAAATTTGTTTAAAAAAATTCACTTTAAGCAAAGTGATGGCCTTATTTTATTGTTAATAATAATAATCAGAATTAATTTGCGTGGTGTTTTTCAAAATGTTTTCTCAAAGAATGTTATCTGGAAGGGATCTTGGGATATTGAATGAACATAGTTCCTGGAAGGTGATTAGTAAATAAATGTTGACTTATTGATTCAGGAAGAAAATTCTTTTTTAAAAAGTTTATTAGGTATTTACAAGTACTATGTTTTTCATTGGGTAAGATTCAAAATTTAAATAATACATTGCTCTAGCCCTTATGAGCCCTTAGGTTCATATGTTCCTTGAGGAATATGATGACAAATATACTAGTTGGGTGATCTTAGGTAAGACAAAATCATTTCAGTTCCATGCAAAATAGGCATACTGATACTTGGATTATCTATAGTCTAGATCCAATCCAGTTCAGGGCTGTTGTGAAAATCAAATATGATTATGTATGCAAAATGCAAATGTTAGTCATCATTATTATTTGACTGTCACCTCCTTGAAAGTCAGGGACTATTTTATTTTCATCTGTGTATTTCTACTCCCAAACACAGTGTTATCCACATAGTGAGCATTTAGTAATGTTTGTGTTTATGACCTCAACCCTCTTCAATTAAATCAAATTCAACAGAAGAATAAAGAGCTAGGATATAAAATGTCAGACTAGAGGATGCTTTAGTAGGCTTATGAATAAAAGGAGGGGATGCATTAGATAAGCCACTTCTGGTTTTGAAATTGAAAACAATTCACTCAAAGCAAAACATTAAGTTTTTGGCTGATTTATCTTAGTAATAGTAGTAGTAGTAGTAGAAGTAGTAGTAGTAGTAGTAGTAGTAGTAGTAGTAGTAGTAGTAGTAG
>JAJPUD010000595.1:209927-225378 GCA_023553655.1 Myrmecobius fasciatus | reverse complement strand
TCCCTCCTTCCTTCCTTCCTTCCTTCCTTCCTTCCTTCCTTCCTTCCTTCCTTCCTTCTTTCCTTCCTTCTTTCCTCCCTCCCTCCCTCCTTTCCTTCCTCCCTCCCTCCCTCTCTTCCCTCATTCATTCAGTGAAATATTTATTGAGTGCCATATGATGTTTTTTAAGCATTGGTGAAGGGATTATAAAAATGAATAACATAATTGCTTCCTTCAAGAAACTTGCAATCTAATAGGTGGCCCAAAGTTTATATATTCAAAATAAAATAATAAAAAAAACCCTTAATCTAGAGCACTTTAATAAAGTGGGGCAGGTAGGTGGTATAGTGGATAGAGTACTGAGCCTGGAGTCAGGAAGACTTATTCCTGAGCTCAAATCTGTATGACCCTGGGCAAATCATTTGATCCTGTTTGCTTCAATTTCCTTATCTGTAAAATTAACTGGAGAAGGAAATGATTAACCCCCTTGGTGTTTTTGCCAAGAAAAGCCCAAATGGAGTTGTTTAGACACAAATGAACAACACAAATAGTCCAATCCTATTTTTTCATTTTTCATCTTTGGGTTCTTTTTGTTACTTCAAAAATACAATATTTAGTGAGTTAGCCTCCAAAGTATGTTTCCCTGCTTCCTCATCTTGCTTTACCTTTTTCTCTGTACTTAGAATGCCACCTTACCTCTCCATTTCTCTCTATTTTAATTATACCCTGCTTGAAGAATTAGTTCAGATATCCCTTTTCCTTATTTACCTATCTAGTGATCTCATCTTGTCTAGATCTCTCAAAACAATTTTATCTTCTACTTTATAATAAAGTTTATTGCATCAATATCATATTTCTTCTGCTAAATTATAAACTCCTTGAAGTCAACTGTCAGTTAAGCTTTCATTAAGAACTCAGTGTTTAGCCCAGGGGATATCAAAAAAGAATAAAAACAGCTGCTGCCCTCAACTTGCTTGTATTCTAAATAGGAGAGATGGCACATTAATTAACATATTACATATTTAGTAGATGGAAGGTAGTAGCTGTGGTTTGTCCTTCATTCTAAAATAGGACCATGACCTCAGGGAGGTGATGCCATGACATGTAAGTGAATTGGATGTAAGTGAGGGAGTCAACAGTCTTATTATCCCCTCTTGGGTCCAGTGGTCAGATAAAGATCAGGAAGACTAGAGATGGCCTTGGATGTAGCTGGAGACATTGGATTTTATAGATTAAGGTCTTTAACAGGTCTGAGGTCACACCTATTCAGTGAGTAAGGATGGGTAACAACTGAGGCAAAGAATAACCTAGTCAAACAAAAAAAAATCTGGGGAGACATGAACAGCTTGGAAGACAGCAAGGAAAGGAATCAAGCTGCAAGTATGATTTGAACTGAGTCTTGAAGCAAGCGGGGGGGGGGAAGGCAGCCATATTTTGTTTTTCTTCATAACCTTGATACAGCATAACAATGGTATTTGTAGAGAGCAGGTGCTTAGTAAATGATTCCCCAAACAACTAAATGAATGAAAGAGTGAAAAAATGAATAAATACATGGAGCAGTATATATTTGTATCCTGTAGAGGAATGGTAGGCAGAGAAGAATATTTTGGTTTGACAAGTTATATGGATAGTGAATAAATCTGTAGTAAACAAACACACTCTTTTCAATAGCTATGATAGTATCAATTGGAGAGTGAATCTATGTGAGAAGATAATTGGCATTACCTACATATTGGAATTCATGAAGAGCATCAAGAGAGCAGTACAAGGGGCAGGAGCTTTGGATCTGAATGACCTCCAGACTTTTAGTGGTGTCCAACTCAAATAAAAACATTTCTCTTTGTTTTCATATTGAGTTAGAAAATTATAAATTAGCATTATCTATGTTGTACTATATTTTAAAAATAATTTTTGCTAAACAGTTTCCAATTACATTTTAACCTGGTTCAGATATCACTTAGAAGGTATGTATCACACTTGAGAATAGTTTTCTTAGACCTCTGCTCTAGAGTGTGATCTTTGATCTAAGGCCACTCTTGAGATGATCAGGACATGTTCAGGGGTACTACCACACCATAGTGAGGCATTAATTATTATTTATAGGAATAGCTATATGTTAGCAGTTGTAGCACATGTGGGATTACAAATTCTCCTTGCTATAGGTTGATAAGTATTTCTGGTTAAAATCTTATTACTGAAAACTTCAAAGAGGGAATTCTGGACCTAGAGTTCAGGGTTCTCTTTCCATCTCTTATACTGATTTGTTGAGTCAGGCAGAGTGAATTTGTTAGGTCAAATATTGTCATTGTTCCCATTTTGCTATCTACTTGGGGAAGAAAATGCTGTTATAAGGAAATAAGGAACCAGATGTGAATGTGCTGTAGACAAGTTAAAGGGGAAGATGTTACCAAATTTTTATTCTAAATGTGTTTAGTTTTTTTTTTAAATGTAGATGTTTGTGGGTTCAGTAGAGCCTGCAGATCTCAGATGGATTTCCCTTGAAACTGTTATGTTACAAAAGTAAACACAGTTTTTGCAAAAACCTCTGCAGAAGAAACATCTTAGAATATCTTATTAGAATCAAAGGATATCAGAATAAATGGGGATCTTAGAATATGGAGCTGGAAGGTACCTTAAAGCATAAATTCTCAAAGTGTTTTCTGAAGACCTTTGGGAGTCCTTCAGACCCTTTTAGAGGACCTCAGGTCGAATTTATTTCTAGAGTACACTAAAATGTTATTTCCCTATTAAGATACTTCTCTTTTTCCAATCTCAAACTATGTGAGGCCAGATTTTCTTCATATAATTCAATAGACACAATATAGCACAATAAATTGAATTTAAAAAACCATATGAAAATCGATGTCTTCCAAGAAGACACTAAAAGATTTGCAAAAGTATGTAAAACAATGCTACTCTCCTCACCAGTTTTTTTGGAAAATAGTTATTAAAAATGTAAATAGCATATAATTGATTTATTATTTTTAAATGAATAAATATTGTAAAATTATCAACTTTAATTTTGATTATATTAAATATCTTATCCATGGGATGTTTCATACCTCTATGGTACTCTCTTTTTAAAATTTTAAATGTTTTATAGATCTTCTTAAAACACACACACACACACACAGACATACACACACATTACTTCCCAATTTCACACTTTTATTCCTGCCCCATACCTCTCTTGTAACCTGAGAGAGAGGATGTTACCTCTCCTGTAACAAATAAATCAAACCAGACAGCGTAACAAAATGAATTAATACATTAGGATAAAGATTTAGGGCTGGGAGGGAATTGAGAGAACATCTAGTTCAACCTCATTTTACAGATAAGGAAATCAGTATGCAAGGATATGAAATGACTAGTTCAAAGTCACATAGGTAGAAGGCATTGAAGATGAATTTTGAACCCAAGATTTCTGACTCCAGAACCACTATTTCCACTGTACCATACTTACCTTCCCATACTTCATTCTGTATCTATAACTAAACTAATAGAACTGAAATGGAAAGCTTTGCCTCTTAGTTCCAGATAGCTTCTTTGCCTTGCTGATCCAAATCTGAATTTGAGGTAGTCGTTCCCATTTATGCACACTTCAACCACAGAGCTGCAAGTTTCTTAGATGAGCAGATGTCATATCCAGAAAATATTTCTATATTTCCTTTGCTTTTAGTTATATAATACTGTTTTAGAGCTTCTGCTGGGAGGTTGGAGGCATACTTCATCATCAGTGCTGTAAAGTCATGGTTGGATGCTGAAATATTTGCAAACTCCAGTCAGTGTAATGATGTTTTCCTTCATATTGCTATGGTTATCATGTAACTTGTTTTTCTTATTCTACATACCTTATTTATATCAGTTCATATAAGTCTTCCCAAATTTCTCTGAATGTAAAAAAAATCACTATTTATTACTGTGCTTAAAATATGTTCCATTTCATTCACATAGCAAATTTTGTTTAGCCATTCCCAATAGATGGGCACCTGTTTTCCTTCTAGTACTCTGTTCTATGACTTAGTAGCAGGGAACTTGAAAGACTTAACTCAGGTGAGATGGTGTCATGTTCTTCACTGAATCATGCAGAAAGACAACCAAAACATTTTCCTTGGCTTTATTTTAGATCTCTTTCCATTTTAGATTCTTTGATCACAAAAGCTATTTAGTCCAAATTCTTGTATTTAAAGAAATTGAGGTTCAATTAAATGAAGTAAGCCATTGCATTGTGAGAGGAAGACCCACCATTTAAATCCAGGTTTTCTGACTCCTTCTGTCTACTCTACTGCCTTTATAGTTTTATTCTCTTCTCCCATTTGAAATCTCCTTGTAGCGAAGACCTGCCTTTAGGAAGAGGAGGGGAAAAATCATATTTGGATCAGGTACCAGATGGAGAATTGGAATAACAGGCATATCCAGGTACAGGCAGACTATTTATGGAGTTTCAAAGGATATTTTTTCTTTCTCTTATTCTCCCAGATGACCCCACCCTCCTGTTCTTGACTGTGTTTAAGAAACAGGCCAGAAAGTTCATTTGATTCTAGGAAGGAACTTGGATATCATCTAATTCAGCCAGCTCATTTTACGGAGAAGGAAACTAAGGCCATGGAGTCACAGAATTTGAGTGTTTGGAAGGAGTGTTAATAGTCCATCTAGTCCAATCTATTCAGCAAAAGAATCTCTATTACAACAAATTCAACTTTTTGAAAACTCCAAATGAGGTGGAACCCATCAGTTACAGATTCCATTCCATATTGGACAGCTCCATTTGTTAGGAAGATTCCTCTTTCCATCAAGTCTAAATCAATCTCTTTGCAAACTTTCACCCTTCGTTTCTGGCTTTGTTGTCTGGAATCTAAATCCTCTTCCTCATTACAGTCCTTCAAACACCTCAAGACAGTTTTTGTGTTTTGTCCAGGTTAAATGACTTGCTCAGCAATATATTACCAATAAGTGCCTGAGTTGGTATATCAATCCAGGTCTTCTGGATTTCAGCTTTAACACTCTTCACTACATAGGGAGCCCTTGAAGAAACCATGAGAATCATCTACTCTCAACTTCTCCTTTTGCAGATTAGGAAAATGTTACAAATGGAAGGAATTTTTGGAATCATCTAGTCTAATTACTTTCTTATCTGTCCTTGGACCAGATTTTGGATTTCAACCCTGCTACTTTTTTACTCCCAATGTGATTTTAGGCAAATCACTTACTATCTCTGGGCTTTAGTTTCCTTACATATAAAATGAAGGAGTTGGCTGAATAAATTATGGTATATGAATGTTATGGAATATTATTGTTCTGTAAGAAATGACCAGCAGGATGATTTCAGAGAGGCCTGGAGAGACTTGCATGAACTGATGCTGAGTGAAATCAGCAGAACCAGGAGAATATTATACACAGCAACAACAATACTATACAATGGTCAATTCTGATGGACATGGCTCTCTTCAACAATGAGATGATTCAAACCAGTTCCAGTTGTTCAGTGATGAAGAGAGTCATAGATACCCAGAGAGAGGACTGTGGGAACTGAGTGTGGACAACAACATAGCATTTTTACTCTTTCTGTTGATGTTTGCTTGCATTTTGTTTTCTTTCTCAGATTTTTTTTCCTTCTTGTGCAGCAAAATAACTGTATAAATATGTATACATATATTGGTTTGACATATATTTTAACATATTTAACATGCATTGGATTACCTGCCATCTAGGGGAGGGGGTGAGGGGAAGGAGGGAAAAATTTGGAACAGAAAATTTTGCAAGGGTCAATGTTGAACAATTACCCATGCGTATATTTTGTAAATAAAAAGCTTTAATAAAATTTAGAAGAAAAGAAAATGAAGAGGTTAGATTTGATCATCTTGTAAGTTCTCTTCGAATCTAAGTTGATGATCCTATGATCCCTTCTTACTCTAGTATTCTATATACTAAGGTTCTTTCTACTTCTGAAATTCAATGTTGGATGCTTTCATATTCTTTGTTTAGTGCTAACGATCTATGATTCTTTCTTTCCCTACTCTTGAGAACCACATATGTGTTCAGGATGACTGAGTGGCAGAATGACATATTGTTCCTGATCTCAAGGACTTTATCATCTCCTTAAGGAGTTAATACATAAATGATCAATGATAAGGAATTATATATAATTGTAGATTGTTTAAAATAATAGTGAAAGAGATTAATAAAGTGATTACAAGATTGCTAAATGAGAGAGACTTTTTGTTGATTGGTAGTTTAATTTTTAGGCATAGTAAAATCTTATGTGGATACTTAGAAGCACTGAATAAATAGAATGATTGGATCATAGGTCTACATCTGGAAGACACTTCAGAGGCCATCTTGTATAGCTTTCTCAATTTACAGGTGTGAAAACTGAGACCCAGGGAGGTTAAATGCTCTGTCGAAGGCCACTCATGTAGTACATGTTAGTGACAGGATTTCAGTCCAGGCTTTCTTTCTCTAGAACCAAGGTTATTTCTAACAGTCCAGAAACACTGAAAATACAGTTCATATGAATTGTGGTAGATAATTTAATAAATCCCTCATGCTATTATTATGGACAAGTTTGTGAGAAGTGGTTTAGATCAGAGTTGTCAAAGTTTGAAAAACTCCCCAGCTGGCTAAACCAGATTAAAATGTAATTGTGTAAAATTTAATTTGTGTCTAACAAAATAAATAAAAATATAATACAACATAATGTTAATTTGTGGTTTTTCTAAGTCGATATATGGACCACAGGGAGATGTTTCTATTTGAGTTTGACGCCACTGGTTTAGATGGCCATCTGTCTGAGTAGATTCAGAACTGATTGAATGGCTGTACCCAAGAATAGTCATTCATTAATGTTTTGTTGTCCACCATTCCTCTAATGGAATACCTCCAAGAATTTAGAAAGATAGAAACTCTGAGACATGTCTAGGCAGCTGTTGGGGGAGGGGGTAGAGTTGGTAGCTTATCTGGGATGCAGCATATCATTTGGTAGCTTCCTATTGTACTAATTATTTCTACTAACTAGGTACTGAATTCATTTTTTCCCTACCTGCTGAAGGGATACAGATGCTGTTGCAGACATCTCAATTTTCACACCCTGGGGCAAAATGCTTTTCCTTCCTCCAGTGCCCTTCTTCTTCCTTCCCTAGTTACTCACAGCTCTGCCAAGAGGCATACAGAGAAATTCCAAGGTATAATAGAAAGTACAAGGACCTCGGTTTGAGTCTTGTCCCCTGAACTTCTTGGCTGGATGAAGTTGGGCAAGTTAGCTGTCCTTTCTGATCTTCTGACCTGATCTCATTAACCACATGTTCTATAAATGGAAGTTGCTATTATGCATGTGGGATAGGGCCTCAAAGGTCCAGGCCAGTCTGGATTTTCTGTAGTCGTTAAGAGAGAGCCTAGGCAGGGAACTGAGCAATTGGGGGGGGGGAGAGGAATCTGCTGGCGCTGAAGGAGATGGAAAGGATGTTGGCAGGAGGACTGAGGCTACTTGGCTTCCAGCCAGGGGAGAGGGAACAGGGGCCAGAAAGCAGAAGGCTGGACAGTTGGAGAGCTCATATATCTTCTCCTCGGGCATAGCCTGCTAGCAAGGGAATAGATTTCCTGTTCTGTCTACATATATAAATTAAAAGGGAAAGCTAGGAGGGTCAAAAGTTGGCCAAAGGCTGACTGACTTATCCCCTACCCTTGCTCAAATACCTGCTTAGCTCCTCAATGCCTGGAAGATCATATTTACTTCTATAGGTCATCACTGAATTCTTGCAAAGTGAAAAGCCTTTGTGGGAGGTATAAAATAGGAGGAATCCTAATCTTATTGTTCATATTGCCTATTGACCACTTCCATATTTACTCTGCACTTTCCTCACTGTGAAGTTGGGAGGACAATTGTCATTATTTCATTTTATGGATAAGAAAAGTTGGTGTTAAAGTAATTTGCTCAAGGCCATGTAATTTGATTAGTTTAGTGTCATCTCCAGTTACTAGTAGGAAATCATTAAATAACAATGCAAATAACAGTCATAGCCTTTCTCACTTTCCCACCTTTGTTCCACAAATAAGATCCTCCATCTTGTATTTTCCTCACACCTGAATGTTCTACCTCCCCTACTCCGATTACTGGCCTTCTTGGCTTTAAATCCCAGCTAAAATTCTACCTTCTACTGGAAGCCTTCTTTAATCCTTCTTAATTCCAGTGCTTTCCACTTTTTAAATTATTTCTATTTATCCTATTTATAGCTTGCTTTGTATTTTTTATGCTGTTTTCCTATTAGATTGTAAGCCCCTTGAGGGCAGGGATTGTTTTCTTTTTATATCCTCAGTGTTTAGCACAGTGCCTGGCACATTGTAGGTGCTTAATCAATAATTATTGATTGCTTATTGATTGATTTCAATCACCATGCATCACTATGGTGCAATATTATTATTTGTCAGTCCATCTTCTCTCTAAAGACCATAGATTTAGAGCTGGAAGGGACCTTGTAGCCGTGGAAAAAATAAGAAATTGATGTACAGAAGTTAAGTAATTTGCCCATGTCCACGCTGCTGGTAAGTGTCCGAGGCAGGATTTGCATTCCATTTTTTCTGAGTCTAAGATCAACAGTAACCATCACTGTGATGGTTAGTTAACCTAGTTTACTTATAGTTAGTTAATCTAGCTAAAGACCCTAACTCTGCCATTTGGTCAAACCCCCCAATTTTTTTTTAGCCTCTTCTTCCAAGAACTTCCCTGTTTTGCAAGATTACAGATTTAGAAACCAGAAGCGACATGGTTTCTGACTTGACCATTCATTTTTACAAATTAGGAAACTGAAACCCATAGAGATTAAATGCCTTATCCCAGTCATGCAGGGAAAAAGTGGCAAAACCAGGGTATGAATTCAGGTCATCTCATTGTAGACTTTCTTCTTCTCCCATCTAGCCTCACAAGATTATTTTTGTGGATGGTTTCCTTGCTTTCTGCTTTTGTGTTATTTTATATCCAAATATCTGTGGAGCAAATGTCCTCAATTAAGTATTTCCCTTTCTCTTCTTGAAATAATGCTTTTCTTGTTGAAATCTTATTCTTTTTTTTCTTTTTCAGTATTTAGTTTAGATGCCACCTTCTCCATGAAGTCTTCCTTATTCTCTCTGCCCTCCCATCTGGAAGTGCTCTTTCCCCCCCTTTAAACCTCCCTTAACCCTTTGCTTCTGCTTTTTTCTTTTTTCTTTTTCTTTTTTAGACTGTTTTGGATTCTAATTATTTGTGGACATGTCTTATCTTTCTTCCTAAACTGAAAGTTCTTTGAGAGCAGGCCATGAACTTAAATTTTCTTTATCAATTCAAGTAAATAACATGCATTGAAGCTACATGTGCAGGGCCCATATCTGGAAACTGTGTGAGATAAGTGGCATAATAATATACAGAAAACACTTTGTAAACTATAAAGTATTTTTATTTAAAAAAAAACCACTCTCATTTGATCCTCTCATACAACCTTGTGAAGCAGGTATTGCAAGTATAAATATCTCTATGTTGCTGATGAATAAAATGAAGCCCCAAGGAAATGCTTGTCCAAGATCACCTTTAGGGATAACATGTGGACTTAAACCTGGCCCTTCTGATTGACAGAAAACCAGCACTATTGCAGAAGTTCTTAAATTTTCTTGCTTCACAGCACTGTTAGCATCTTAGTAATTTTCCCCTCACAGAGCCTGTAGGTCAAAAGAAATAACAAACAGTTTTGTTTATTAAATAGTTAGGTTGAAAATTTAAAATGGTGGTGGTTCCCCTTGTGAGATTGCTGTGGCACACAGTTGGAAACTGACGCAATATAAGATTTTCACTTATGTAATGCCATAGAAAGGATGATTGAGATAGAGAAGGGAGAGATCATCATGGGCTCTACTGGTTGTAGAAGACCTAATAGAAGATGTGAAATAGTGAACCCCAATAATTCAGACTTGAGACCATATCTAAGATCATACCATCATCTTCTGGTGATATCCCATGGCTTTGAATTAGAATTGTGCATTACTAAGAGGGAGAAAGAGAAGAGGAAAGAGAAGAGAGAGGGAGGGAGGAAGAGACAAAGAAGGAGGGAGGGAGAAAAAGAGAAAGAGAGAAAGGGAGAGAGGGAGAGACAGAGACAGAGACAGAAAGGCAGAGAGGGAAAGAGGGAGGAAGAGAGAGGAGGGGAGGGAGGAAGAGAGAAGAGGAAGGGAAGAAAAGAGGAAGAGGAGAGAGAGAGAGAGAGAGAGAGAGAGAGAGAGAGAGAGAGAGAAAGAGAGAGAGAGAGAGAGAGAGAGAGAGAGAGAGAGAGAGAGAGAAGGCCAGAGAGAGAGATGAAGAGGAAGAGAAGGAGGAGGAGAAAAAGGAGGATAAAGTAGAAGAAGAAAAGGAGGAGGTAGAGAAAGAGTAGGAGAAAAGAGGAAAGGAGAAGAAAAAGAGACAGAGACAGAGAGATAGTGAGAGAGACAGACTTGATAGGAATAAGCTGGTTGCAACACATTACTGGTCCTAACTTGAAGAAGAGAAAGATATTATTCAAGAAATTTATGGTGGGAAAATGTAATGGACTGGTAGTGTAGCAAGAGCCAAGAAGAACAGATGGTCAGCTTGAGTATCTCAGTGGTCCCCATGAAATGTTCACAGAGGTTGAGAAAGTCCTCTAAGAATTGAATAGACCCTTTTATGGGAAATTTGTGGGATGACATGGAAAAAATTGCACAGATAATAAGGTATAGATAGGTATAGATAAGCATAGATTAGGTATAAGTAGGGAATGTAAATATATTATAAAAGAAACCAAGGTTCAGAGTTTAAGTCATTTGCCTGTGGTTACATAGGAGTAGTGAATATTGGAGTGAAATCAGAAATTTAATCTGCCCCTAAACCAACATTCTATTGTACCACAGTACCTCTCAGGAGGCAGACTGGAGGAATAGAATGTTTTTCAATAACAGATCTCTCTCGGGCTCTTTGAGATAGATCAGGAAATCATATCTAGGTTTTCTGAGCCTAGACTGGTATCTTTCCACATTGTTTTATATTTGTTCAAGTTAAGCCTCTGATCCCCAAGCACATGACTGCATGGATACATTTACACTAGAGACCTTGGGTTCAACAAATTTTATAAAGTCTCACCTTATGGCTTCAAAAACAGAGAAAGGAGAGAAAAAAAATTCTGTCATTCACTCCTTTTCTGTCTCTGTCTCTCTGTCTCTGTCTCTCTCTGTGTCTCTGCCTCTGTCTCTCTCCAATTTCAGCCTCCTTTCTGTTTCCTAGTTTGGTCAGAATACCTGGAGAGTAGGTTGCCATGGAGATAGACAGATGTAGAGAACAGTATGTAATGGCTGGAAGGTGCTGGTTTGCAGCACACCTGTTCTGAGCAGAATGCATTTGGTCTAAGAATTTTATTGACAGATGTCCATTACCCTCTTGCTTTAGAGGACAAGAGAGGTATAATAAAAGGTGTTTTTTGACAGTAAGTCTTAAAAACTGCATTCTAGCCCGGCTTCTGCCACTAATTTGCTGCATATCAATATCAAGTCATATCACCAGAACCTCAGTTTTTTCATCTATAAAATGAAGTAGATGATCTCAAAGGACCTTTTCAAATATAACATTCCATATTCTTATATTCTATTTTCAAGATTTTTGTGCATTTCTTTGACACCACGAGGCTATTTTTCTTTCTCCTTCTTTCCCCTCACAACAGTGAGAAGATGGGCAACTTTAACTGGGGTCCATGATGAGGAAGGGTGGTGAAGAGGAGTCCAGGGTCATGGAATCCTGGAACCAAGTGAAAGACAGTGGGATTACTTGCTTCATTCAATTAAAGAAGCATTTATTACACAACGCTTCTGTTTCAGTACTCTATGCTTGACCCTTAGGGATATAAAAATAGATCTTGAGGTGTTTATTTGCTGCCCTAGTAGAGAGCAGGACACACAATAACAATGAATTAGTTACTTTAGTTCAATTTGAGAAACGTTTATTAAAGAACTATTGTGTTCAAGGACCTGGTGCTGGACCCTTAGGCATACCGAAAGATAGTTCTTGTTCTGGAGTTTATTGTAGAGGGGAAAATATACACAAATAATAGCATACAAAGAACAAGATAATTGCTTGGGAGAGAGCAAACAGAGAGGGATTACTTACTACCAGTGAGACCTTGGGTAGCTCACTTAACCTCTGAGATCCTCAGTTTCCTCATCCGTTAAATGAGATCTTTGGATCGGATAACTGCATTCTGTAGGTCTTTTTCAGCTGACATTCTGTCTACGAAAAATCTGTTCTAAATTTCCTTCCAGCTTTAATATTCTGTGTTCTGACGATCCTTTCAATCCTAAAATTGTGTTCTGAAGTCCCTTTCTTGTATTTTATAACCTTATAATTTCCTGATTCCTAAGATTCCCTTAAAATATTTCCATTAGTGGAAAAAAAAAAGTTCTCAGTGCCTTTGTAATTTCCAGCAGAGGAGGGGAAAGGGAGAAGAAAAATGATGTTTTGTTAAACTTTCCATGATCCTTCTTATCCATGCAATTGCAACAGCTATCAACAGTCAGCCAAGGCAATCATTTTAATAAATCAATCCGAGTCGGATTTCCAAGAATGCCAACACGGTTGCTTTGAAAGGGAGGACGGGGGTGCGGAAGAGCTAAGAGCGGAGGGTATGAAGTCTCCTGTATGGTCCTTCCTCTTCTGCGTAAATGCATTGGGACCGCGCCTTTCGAGCCCCGCCTAGAGGCCGCTAGCAGGGCAAGAAGGGCGCCCGGGCTTTCTGGGCGCCGGGTGGAAGAATGGAAAAACAAAGATCCTCCCTTATCACCAGCCTTTGTGTACTTTAGCTTTTGATGGGGAACATCGGATGTGAGGTGCTGCCAGGAGACGTACAAGCAGCGGCTCTAAAAACCTTCTCTTCTTCCAAAAGCCCTCTCTTCTTTCTTTGGGAGGGGCTTTGGATCTGCCAAGCGGAGCGGGGCTGGAGGCATAGAATCTCAGGCATAGAATATGGGGGGCTTCGGAACACAGTATTTTAGAGCAGAGAATAGTGAATTTTTGAGCTGGAGGGGAACTTAGTACACAGAAGGTAAGCATAGAACAGAATAGTCAGTCAATCAATAAACATTTATTAAGCGCTTACCATGTGGTAAGCGCTAGATGGAGGGGGGAGGTACCCAGAAAAACAGGCAAAAGAGAGTCCCTGTTCTTAAGCAGCACATGAGGGTGATAACCTGCAAATTCTGAGGAGGTATCAAATTGGGGAAGACATCAGGTAACGATGTACAAAGAAGATCTGGGGGTGATTATAGAGGGAAGGTAATAACGTTAAGGGAATATGGAAAGGTGATTTTTTTTTCGTAGAAGGTGGGACTTTAGCTGGGATTTGAAGGAAGAAATGAGAAGTGAGAGCATTTCAGGCATGGGGGACAGCCAGAATGAAATTCCAGAGTCCAGTCTTGTGCCAGGAAAGCAGGGACAGAGCTATAAAAGATTTTAGAGATCAGCTAATGTAATACCTTCTTTTTACAGAGGGAGAAACTGAGACCAGCAGGGGTAAAGTGGTGCATACGACATTGTACACAGAGTTCCATATATCACTTTCTCTCTTCCTTTCCTTTATCAGCTTCTGAAACCTGCATTTATTTCCCAAATCAGAAATTCCCTGAAGAAATGTCATCTTTATATAATAACTCTTATTTAGATAGTGCTTTAAGGTTTACAAATTACTCTGTTCCTAATCACTTTGTGCAGGATTACTGTACACGTCCTACAGATGAGGAAATTGAAGCTGAGAGGGAAGGGACATGTAAGAAGTCAGCTATCTAGATGAGATTTCAACCTATGTTTTCTAATTCAGAATCCAGTGTCCTTTCTACTACCACAACTGAACTGCCAATCCTGTTTCAGGCACATTCAGAAGGAAATCTTAATTTCCATTCTCAAATACATTTTCTCTTAAACATTGTCTCCACTGAACAGCATTGCCAAGCTTGTAAGACTGAGACTAAAGCTAAAAAAATCTATTCTGAATCTTTCAATTTTTTGATGAAGAAACTGAGGTCCCAGAAAGTTCAATAACATATAAGTTTCTGCTGTGGGGGTGGCACTAGTAAATTAAGGGGATACTATAGATATAGTTTAATTAGATTTTTTATGAAGTGACAAAGGCTCTCGAGTCATCCATCCTGTGCAGATGGATGAATCTGGAATAGACGATATAATACACTTAGGTGGATTTCTAACGGTTTGAATGGCCCAACACAAAAAAAGGAGTCATTAATGGGTCATTTGGGGCTCAATAGGAACATAAAAGGAGAGTTTAAGTGGAATATCCCAGAGATTTGGCCTTGGCCCTGTTCTTTTAAAAATGTTTTTATTAGTGAGTTGATGTCAGATTCATGACCATGAAATCTTAAGCTGTAAGGATAACTAATAAATTGGAAGCCAGAGTCAGGATCCAAGAAAGATTGTGACAGACAAAAATGATGAATCAGTTCTAGTAGTATCATAGCTTTAGAGCTGGAAAAAACCTTAGGGATGACTGAGTCCAAAGTCCTTTTTTACACATGAGGAAGCTGGTTAAGTCTAACCCTAGAGCTTAGGTTGACTTGCTCAAGATCACACAACTGGTAAGGATATGAGGCAGACTTAGAACTAGGTCTTCTTGACATCCAATTCAGGGATCTACAACAACCAAATTGCTATTGTAAGATAAATTTTAATGCATATATGAATATATGTAAATATATACACATACATTGTTTTCTTTTTCCCTCTTTCATTCTGCCCACCCTGAAAGCAGGCTATAGTGAAGAAAGGATATTTTTATATACATATGCAGATATATACACACACATACATATACACACATCCTCCCCACCCCATACACACACCACACACACACACACACACACACACACACACACACACACACACATTTTTCCTATCCCTGCTGACTTTTTGCTTTAAATCTGCTCCTTAACTTGTCTTGGTGTTATTTAACCTTCCTCCACCCAAAGATCCCTCCCTTATCTTCTTCCCTCACACTTTGCTTCCCCATCCCCCTTATTTCTTTAGAGTTTAGGTATAAAGTACTATATCCTTCATGGTGTATATGTAGTGTTGCCTAATTAACCCATTTCTGAGGTTTTCAGAACTACTATTCTTCCTCCCACCTCTAATGCCTCTGTGTCAGTTCTTCCTCTGCACCTCATTTGTATAATATAATCACTATTTTTACCTTCTCTGCCCCAATCTTTTTTTTGAGCTACTCTATTGTTGATGTCAATCTTAAACATATAGTATATATTTCCCATGAAAAAAAATGTAAAAAATTTGTCTTGTGTTGAGTACCTTGAAACTGATTTTAGTATTGACTCTTAAATGTTGAATTTTCTATTAAGTTCAGGTTTAGTTGATAGAAAGCCCTGAAAATTGGCAAGTATTTCTTCCTTCCTTCCTTCCTTCCTTCCTTCCTTCCTTCCTTCCTTCCTT
>JAJPUD010000595.1:193193-206157 GCA_023553655.1 Myrmecobius fasciatus | reverse complement strand
CTCTCTCTCTCTCTCTCTCTCTCTCTCTCTCTCTCTCTCTCTCTCTCCCTCTCTCTCTCTCTCTCTATATATATATATACATATGTATATATTTCTACAATTATTGTGTTACACAAGAAAAATCAGATCAAAAAGAAAAAAATTAGAAAGAAAACAAAATGCAAGCAAACAACAAGAAAAAGAGTGAAAATACTATGTTGTGATCCATACTCAGTTCGGATGTAGATGGCTCTCTTCATCACAAGACCATTGGAACTGGCCTGAATTATTTCATTGTTGAAGAGAGCCATGTCCATCAGAATTGATCATCATATAGTCTTGTTGTTGCCATGTATAATGATCTCCTGGTTCTGCTCATTTCACTCAGCATCAGTTCATGTAAGTCTCTCCAGGCCTCTCTGAAATAGTCCTGCTGGTTGTTTCTTACAGAACAATAATATTCCATAATATTCATATACCATAATTTATTCAGCCATTCTCCAACTGATGGGCATCCACACATTTCCCAGTTTCTTGCCTCAGGTACAGTTTTAAAACTGTATTAAGATTTTTGGAATAAGCTATCTGTCCAAATAAGTGTAATCTAAGATAGAAGGTGAAATAGGTAATAAAAAGGTCCAGAGAAGTACTCTAAGAAAATTTGAGGAGGGAAAGATCATTTTTAGCTGGGAACAATCTAGAAAGGATTCTGGGAAGAAGTAGTATTTGAGATAGGCCTTGAAGGAAGAATGTTTTTAATAGGTAGATATTTTGTTGTTGTTTGATTATTTCGGTCATGTCTGAACTCTGTGATTTCTTTTGGGGTTTTCTTGGCAAAGATAGCAAAGTGGTTTGCCATTTTCTTCTTCAGCTCATTTTACAGATGGGGAAACTGAGGCAAACACGATTAAGTGCCCAGGGTCCTACAGTTAGGAAGGATCTGAGGCCATATTTGAACTCAGAGAGGTAGTCTTCCTGACTCCAAGCTTAGCACTATATCTACTGCTGCCCCTGATAGGTTTCTAAGATACCTATCAATTAATAATTATAATAATATTTGACATTTATATAGTGCCTGCTCTGTGCTAGTCATTGCACTAAGCTCATTCCAAATATTATCTTTTTTGATCCTCACAGCAATCTGCAAAGTAGGTGTTATCTCCATTTTACAGATGAGAAATCTGAGGCAAATAGAGGTCAAGTGACTTTCACAGTTTCCCCCCAGATTTCAAAGTGCTTTTGTATCTGCTGTCTCATTTGCTCATGTGTCTGCTTGAACTGCCAGCTTGAGCTTCTAGTCGGGAAGCTCACTACTTATGGCAACAGCCCCTTTCACATGGATATTAGAGTTGGAAGAGATTCAACAGTGTGCTACAGCTAGATCACACTGTTAAATTTTCATTGTGAGCATTTACACCTTGGAAATTGACAAACATTACAAATCAAGGCTTGGTTTATTATTTTATTGATTGTTTATTCTTAAGAAAGTGATGGAGGAAATGTTAATGATGCATATTAGACTTGTGTCTTGCATATCTATAATATATGCACACACATAAAGAAAAATATATGTATAAATATATATATATATATATGATATTCCCAAAAGAAAAAATAGAAAATATATATGCTAAGTAGGTATTTATACATTTATTACATTTTTATTTTATGAATATACTATATATATTTATGTGTATGTATGTGTGTATACATATATATATATATTTTTTTCTTTTTGGCAAAACAGTTATTAAACATTTACCAGCACACCCCTGGAAGAGATCATTCCTAGAGGTGGCATTTAGTTGGTAGGAAGTTCTTCCTTATATTGAGCCCAGATATGCCTTCCTGCTCTCTCTCTCAGTCTGTATCTTTTTCTCTCTTTCTCTCTGTCTCTTTCTTTTTCATCTCTCTCTGTCTCTGTGTCTCTGTCTCTCTGTGTATCTCTGTTTCTTCCTCTCTCTTTAATCTCTCTCTAACTCTGTCTGTCTCTCTTTCTCTGTTTGTCTGTCTGTCTCTCTGTCTCTGTCTTTATCTGTCTTCCTCTCTGTTTCCCTTTCTCCTCTTTCTCTCTGTCTCTCTCTTTCTCTCTGTTTCCTCTCTGTGTCTGTCTGTCTGTCTGACTGTCTGCCTCTCTCTTTCTGTCTTCTGTTTCCTCTCTGTGTCTCTGTGTCTGTCTGTCTGTCTGTCTGTCTCTCAGCTGGTCATAGTTGGTCCTCTGTGGCCAACTGGGGAAAAACCCAGAAACAACAGGAGGTCTGCTTTGTACCTTCAGGCCAAGGTTCTTGAGGAGCTGCCCTGGAGACTGCCCAAGATTCTTCGGGCATCCCATCTGCTGCTGTCCAGGGGCAACTCCTTGTTTGCAAATTGCAAGAGAAGCTTCTTCATCCTCATTGGAATCCTGGCTTAATCAAACATTCTTTCAGAATGCTGAGGACAATGCGGTGAGCCTCAATAAAGATTAATGGGCCAAAGGGTTCCATTCAGCATTTAAAATGGGACAGCCTGCCTTGGTTCTGATGGCTTAGCAGTTTGCAGGAGGGGACCTGGCCTTTCCCAAACAGAGACATAAAGAAACACTCTTCTTATTGGATCCCCTAAGAGAAATTCTAAATGGGGCTGCTCTCTCAACCCAAGTGCCACTGAATAATAAAAATACGAACCAGCTTTTACATAGCACCTACTATGTGTCAGGCATGGTGCTAAGAAGAGCTTTACAAATATTGTCTCATTTTAATCCTAATAACAATCCTGAGAGGTAGGTGTTATTATAACTTAATCCCATTTTACAGGTGAGGAAACTGAGGCACAAACTGTTTAAATGACTTGTCCAAAGTCACACAGATAGTAAGTACCTGAGGCTGTATTTCAGCTAAGGTCTTCCAGATTCTAGACCTAGCATTCCATGCACTGAACCACCTGGCTTTCTCATAATTTTTCCCCCTCCCTACCCTCAAATTAGTTTATATTTATTTTGCATATATTTATTTGTACATGTATTGTTTCCCAAATAGACAGAAAGCCTTCAAGGGGTTTACATTCTTTGCATCCCTAGTATCTAGCAGAACAGTTGGCATACAGTAGGCACTTAATAAATGCTTCTTGATTGATTAATAAATTTACTAAGGTCTGTCATCTTTCAGGTTTATATATTAACAAAGTAACTTTGCTTTCTAAGAGAAATTGACAGACATAGGGGCAGCATCAGATATTGGGAAAAAAAAAACAAACATTGATCTTTGTGTAAGAAGACCTGAGTTCATATCTTGGCAGTGACTATAACTAGCCATGTGATGCTGGACAAGTCTCTTAATCTCTTAGAATCACCTTGCATTACCTGCCTCAGGGAGTTGTGAGGAGAGTACTTTGCAAAGAAAAAATGTGATAAAAATGTGGGAGTTATTATTATAAATTTTATTTTGTTCAATTATCAGGCTTTTTTCTCTTTCTTGCCATCCCCTTCTAGGGTGAGGAAGGAAACAAACCCTACTCACGCAAACAGATTTCCATATTGACCATCTTCAAAGATGTATGACTCATCCTACGCCATCACTTCTCTGTGAGGAGGGGAAGCTTTTTTAATCATCAGAACTTAGAATCATGAATGACCATTATGTTGATGTGAGTTATTATTGGAAAGCAAAAAAAAAAGGTTCCCAGATTTGTGACCTTGGTACTTCCCCTGCCTCTCTGGATCTGTTTCTTTCTCAATTCCTGTCTTCATATGAGGTATTTTTTTTAATAGCTAGCCCTGCCTCCCTCTCAAGGCTAGAGTAAGAATCAAGTGAGATCATAGTAGACATCATTACCCTTTCCCGTAGGGGGGAAGCCAGGTGGCACAGTGGAAAGAGTGTTAAGTCTGAAGTCAGAACTCTTTTTGGGTTCAAATTTGGCCTCAGGCACTTGTTTGCTAGCCATGTGACCCTGAATAAAGTTACTTGACCCTATTTACCTTGAAATCCTATATATAAGTGCTATAAGTAATTCAGAAACATTATTGTTTTTTTTTCTACAGCTTGACTGTTAGGTTTTTGAAGACGAGACCTGTGACAGTTAAGCTTAGATCAATATAGACTCAGAAATAAAATAAGAAATGCATGAGCTCATAAACTTTTATACCGATTGTTTTTATGTCTTACATACCTCTGATTCAGAAGTGGTCAGAAGATAGGCTCATGTTCCAGGCTGGAACTTAGCTGAGACTGAACAGGTTGCCTCATTTTAGAGTCAGAAATAGTACTAAAAACTGAGCATTGTGTATTTCATTAAAAAAAATCCCAGATTAATAATATGGAAATCTTCAAAAGGTTTTTCCTGTGCATCTTTATTAGAGTATCATATTCTTGTTTATAATGTTGTTTTTAGGAGGCTGGAATGTATTTTTCTTTTAGACTAGGAGGTTCTTAGCCTGAGTTAGATGAATTTTTAAAAATATATATTCTGATAACAATATTTAAATGTAATTAATTTCTTTTTTAATTCCATATATTTTATGCATTTAAAAACATTATTCTGAGAAGGGATCCATGCAAAAGGTAAAGAACCCCCAACTTCCACTTAAATCTATAATTGGTAACTATCTTACTAAAAAATAATTATAACTAGCATTTGTATAGCATGTTCAGGTTAAAATGTTTTATAAATATCTGATTTTATCCTCATAACAATCTTGGGAGGAAAAGCAGGGAATAAGCATTAATATCATGTCTAATTTAAGCCAGTTACCATGCTAAGAGCATTTCCTAAATATCTTATCTGATCCTTATAACAATACTGCAAGGTAGGTGATGTTATTATCCCTATTTGACAGATGAGGAAACTGAGGCAAACAGAATTAAGTGACTTGTCTAGGGTCATGTAGTTAGTAAATACTTAAGGTCAGGCTTGAATTCAGGGCTTCTCTCTAGATCTAGCACTCTCTCTACTGTACTATCTAGATTCATGCAAAGTCAGTCCATAAATGCCTCTTGTTCTCATAATGTAGTCAAACCATAGTCCATTGTTAATGTAAACTCTATTTTTAAGTAGTTTCAGAATTTGTAACAGCATGGGTTTTTCCCTCCACTAATGTCACCAGGTACATGTGGAGCCAACAAGCTCTCCACATGTTAATAGAAAGGTTTTTATGAGTTGCTGTGGTTGCCCCTGGTGGGCAACTTCTGGCCTTGAATTTCTTCACATGCACTTTCCATCTTGGGGCTACTTGAAAACTTTCTGACTTTAAAGGATGGGCTAAAACTTTCAGGTTGCTGCCCCAGAGACCAGGACCCCACTTCCAAGCCACAATTATGTATATGACCCCAAGACACTAATTAGGGACACAATAAATTGTTGTTCCATGGTTTTTCAATTATGTCTGACTCTTTGTGATCCCATTTGGGGTCTTCTTGGCAAAGATATCAGAGTGGTTTGCCATTTCTTTCTCCAGATTATTTTACAGATGAGGAAACTGAGGCAAACAGGGCTCAGTGACTTGCTCAGAACCATGTTAGTCTGGCCCTAAGGCAGCTGGGTGGAGAGCAAAGGACAGAAAGTTGATATTAAAAGATCTGGGTTTGAATTATGGTTATGATGATTATGATGATCTCTGGCTATGTGATAAAAAGCAAGTCACCTAATCTCTCTGAATTTTTGTTTCCTCATCTCTAAAATGGATATAACAGATATTCAGGCTGCCTATAACATATGGCTACTGGGAAGAAAGGATTTTGTAAAACTGAAAGGGTTATTAGCACATATCATGTGTGATAGATTGGGATAGGGTTGTGGATTCAGTGTGCCTTCCATATTCATGTTGATATCAGGCTTCTTTTCCTTTATTACCTCTAGTATGAGTTTACTTAGTGCCCTATGGTTTCTCTCTTTGAGATTCACCCCATGGCATTAGATCCGTCTGTCCAGAAGGGAAGAAATATTATTAATTTCTGCTTATCTATGGATTATGGGATTCAGGTAGGTCACTATAGGTACTTACCTGTAAAAAGATTTTATCCCCAGGCTTTGCTGGTTATCCCTCCTACATTCTTAAAGAAGATCAATGGCATTTTCAGGGTGATTGTTACTCACCTGAGAGTGTCTCTGAGACAATTCCTTTCCCCAAACCAACAGAAGAGTAGTGGGGAAGGAGAAGACAGTTGTAGAAACTAAATATTTTGTATAAGAACTGAAAGGTCAGAGGCTTCCCTTCTTCTCTCCTACATTCCCTTTGTCTGTCACAGACTGACCTGGCAGAATGAGCCAGTGAGGGAGAAACTTACACTTGGAAGGGGAAAAGGATGAACAGGAGCATCCTAGGCAGTAGCTGGCAGAGGAAAAAGAAAGGAGGAGAAGGAAAGCGAGTTTAATATGGTGGAAAGAGCTCTGAACCCAGAATCAAGGCACTAAAGTCCTGGTTCCAGAACTTTTACAAATTTATCTGTGTGCCCGCAATAAGAATGTTACTTTATCTGTCTGGGTCCCAAATGTCTCATCTGTAAAATGATGAGAAGAAGGAGAGAGAGACATTGAGCTAGATGCCCTCTCTGGTCCTTTCCAGCTTCAACATTCTCCAGTTCGGCATTCTGTATTCTGTGTTTCCTCCTAGTTCGAAATTCTATATTCTAAAATTTCTTGCAGTTCTGATCCTTTCTAACTCTGATATTCTGTGCTCTATGGTCTCTTCTAGCTATTATTCCATGTTGTGAAGTTCCTTTCATCTCTGATATTTTGGGTTCTAAGGTTCCTTCCAGTGCTGATATTCTGTTTCAAAATCCTTTCTAATGCTGATATTCTGCGTTCTAAGATCTCTTCTAGCTTTGTTATTCTACATTCTAAAGTCTCTCCTAGAACTGATATTCTGTGTTATAGAATTCCTTCCATCTCTAATATTCTGTGTTCTAAGGTCTATTACAGCTTCTGGTACTCTGTGTTACAGAATTCCTTCCAGCTCTAGTATTCTGTGTTCTAAGGTCTCTTACAGCTTCTGGTATTCTGTGTTACAGAATTCCTTCCAGCTCTAGTATTCTGTGTTCTAAGGTCTCTTACAGCTGTGGTATTTTATGTTCTAAGATCCTTTCCAGCTCTGATATTCTGTGGTTTAAGGTCATTTCTACATCTGACAATTTGTGTTTAAAGCTATTGTCTGTGAAAAACTTTTTCTGCGTGTATTTGTTTTTGTGTTTGCTTATCAGCACAAGAAGTTGGAACATTTTGTTATTTTGGGACCTTCCTTTGAAGGCTAACAAAGATTTGAGTTGGTAAGTCTGAAAGGCAGAGGGGTGACCCAATTCTAAGGAAGATAGAGATTGAAACTGTAGCACCTTATTTCATCTCACTTAGCAATTTGGAATCATTTAAACCTCCCTCCAGCATGTTTCTGAACAGTGAATGAGAAACAGCAATTTAGGATGGAGGGGGGTTAGGATGGCAGGGAGGAAGAAGTTTCTCACTGAAGCAGGGTTAATGACTTCATTAATAGCCAGTCTTGGTGATTCTCAGTAGGAAGTTCTCCCAGGATGAGCTGAGTTGGGGCTGGGGGATGGATGCGTCATGGAGAAATGAGTCAGGCACTTTGCTCTCTTGCCTGGCATTACCCTACACTTCCTCTGTTTGAAAAGCTCTAATTCTACCCAGTAGATGGTATGTCTCAGAACAGAGGGCTTTTCCTGGGTTGATAATATTACCTTACTCTGGAGTAGCAAATTATATTTCTCCAGAATGATTTTACATTTACCATCTCATCTGAGCATCTCTGCAGCCCTGTGAGGAAGGTAGGGCCAGAATTTATTTTTTGTTCTCATTTAATAGAGTCCAAGAGAAAGACAGTAAGTAATTGTCTTAGTATTTTTTATTAATATTTTCCCCCAAAAATGAGTGTTCAAAGTGGGAATGGACAGGCATGGGGATAAAGTGAGTTCCTCATTACAGGATGTCTCCAAGAAGAAAGAGAGAAGGAAATAAGCATTTATTAAGCACTTAACATGAGCCAGCATTGTGCCAAGTGCTTTACATATATTATTTCACTTGATCCTCATATGCTTTGGGGTAGGTGCTATCTTGCTCTACAGTTGAGGAAACTGAGGCAAAGGCTGAGTAAAATCCTCATGAGAGGATTACTCAGAAGCACTATAAAGGGCATTCATGGTTTAAGTAGATATTAGACAAGATTCACTCTGAAGTCCTTTTCCAGCTTGGAGTGGTTGATTTTATGACTTTGGAAAAATTACAGACTCTTGGTTAGTCATTAAGTGTAGTGAATGACAGAGTCAAGACCATAACCCAAGACTTTTTGCGGCATTGCTCTACCCATGTACTATACTATCTCTTGTGAGGGCATTAATTACTCTCCCCAATTTGATACCCTTGAGTACAAAAAAGACTCAGGATGTCTTTGCAGGCCCAGAGGGATAATATTGGGACTCCAATTTTGTCCAGGAGGAAAGTCAGAGTGGATATATTTGAAGTACCAAAGGAGGTCTATTTGGGACAATCTCACAATCATAATCTCTCTATTAGAAGCTAGAATTTATATAGCATTTTAAGATTTACAAGTGCTTTTCATGTTATTTCATTGTCACAATATCTCTGTGAGGTAGGGATTATTTTTATTCCCATTTTACAGATGAGGAAACAAACTGAGGCTGAGAATGGTTTAGTTTCTTGCCCAGGAGCACATAGCTGAAAAGTAAATGAGTCAGAATTTGAACTCAAGTCCTACTTCTATCAGTACCATGAATCCTCTCAGCCACAAGTGACTCCAGCCTCTACTTGAACATTTTCTGAGATGGGAAAATCATTACCTGCTGAGACAGCTTATGGAAGATTTCATGGAGGAGTAGACCTTCAAAGAAGGCTTTGGAAGAATTCAAATTCAAAAGGTAGGGTATTGGATAGGGGTGGGGGAGAGGAGTGAGTAAGAGTAATATTGCAGGGAGAGAAGGAAATGAAGTCTGGAAGCTGATCCTTTTCCCTCTGGAAAAGGTTGGAGAGCTTAGGTAGATGGGAAATTTGAAAAGCAATATCCCCACCCACTTGTATCTTGGTACCTTAAATGATCCCAACCAGCCATCCCAATCAGTTCCTTCTGACGCTCAAGTTACATCACGTCTCCTTCAAGCACAATTCCCTACTGTCATGAATAGGCAGAAAGCAGTCCTTGTGTCCTATGGATTGATTAGGCCACTGACTGCTTTCCCTTCCAAAAGGAGGAAATGGAACCACCAAAAGAGCTTGAAGGAGAAAAGTGTGATGTGAGGATTATTTAATATTTTTATAGTCTCATAAATATACACGGCCCCATGCACTAGAATCATATCAGCTTTGAGGGGAAAGACTCCACTCTCTGCATCAATTAGGGCAGCTCAGCAGCCAGAGAAGAAAAATAGAACCCTAGGAATATAGACTTATGTCTGGAAGAGACTTCAGAGGCCATCTAGACCAATCCCTCCTATGTACAGATGAGGAAAATGACTTCACAAGAGGTGGTGTTTGGTTGCCCAAGGCCACATCAATAGGAAATGGCTGTCAAGATTAGAATTTAGATCCTCAATCTACATCAGGCATTCTTTCTCCTGTACTATTTTCTGAGCCTCAGTTTCTTTATCTGTCAGATAGGAACAATAGTGCATGTACTCATAGGGAGGAAGAAGGTTTCCTAAACTGTAAGGCTTTCTGAAAACACATGTTCTTATTATTGACAAGAAGAGGCACGAGAGACTGATCCTGCTCACAGTCTTGTGAAGCAGTGGATAGGGAAAGTATTAAAAATAATAGGTAGCATTTATATAGCACTTGAAAGTTTGTTAAGCATAAAGCATATGTGATTTCATTTAATCCTCACAACTCGGAGAAATAGATTCTATTCCCATTTTTACAGATGAGGAAACTGAGACAGAGTGAGGTTAAGTCATTTGGGGCAGTTTGTGAGCAGTTTAGGAACTCAGATTTTCCTGGCTCCAAATTTGCTGGTCTTACTAATTGTGTTATTCAGCTGCCATCTAGAATCACAGCCCCTATGAGCTAGAAGGGAATCTCAGAGCCTAATTAGACCAACCTGTATCTGACAACAATAGATCCATGACCATCTGGCATTCTCTGGAAGATGTGCAGTGATGGAGAACTCATCATGTCCTAAGGAAGCTTAATCTACTCCTGAGAACCTCTGATGATTTAGAGACCTCCCCTGTTCAATGAACTCTAGTGGCTCCCTCTTGCCTCCAGGATCAAATGCAAAGGACTTTTTGGCTCTTAAATCTCTTTCAAGCTATAATCAGTCCCTTCCTACCTCCCCAGTTTTCTTACAGTTTACTCAGTTGCAGGTACAATCTAGCTAAACTGAGCTACTTGCAGTTCCACAGATATAGTCCGCTATCTCCCATCTCCAAACCTTTGTTCTGGGTGTCCCCCATTCTTGAAATGTTCTGTCCTCTCCTCCACCTCTTAGCTTTCCTGGCTTCTTTAAAGACTTAGCTTAAATCCCACTTTCTATAGGGGACCTTTTCAGGTTCCCACAGTTACTCGTACTTTCTCTCTGAGATTACTTCCATCTACTAAGCATATATACTAAATATAATATATATTTTATATGTGTTTATGCATAAATTTCATATGTACATAGTTATTTGCATGTTCTCTTCCACATTTAGAAAGTGAGCTTCTTGGGGTCAGGTACTGTTTTTGTTTAATTTGTTTTTATTTTTTGGCCTTTATATTCTTAATGCTTAGCATACTTTCTGACACCTGTAGTTATTGCTTAATAAATATTTGTTAACTGAACTGAAAACTACCTCCCTCCAACTTTTACCCACACCTCCCACTTCTATCCTTCTGGGTCCATGCAGAATAATCTTGTACAAGACAGCCCTTTAAATACACAAAAACAAACCTGTTCCACTCTCCCACTCTCACCTGATCTCTTCTCTAGCCTAAACATCTTCATTTTCTTTAACTGATCTTCTTTTGGCATGACATACTCTTCTTCCACTCTGTCCTTTCCCTCCTCTTGCCTCCCTCTTCCTTCTCCCTTTTCTTTTCCTTTCTTTCCTTTCCCGCCTCTTCCTCTCTCTGCTTCTTTCTTTCCCCTCCATCTCCCTTTTCCCTCTTCTTCCTCCTTTCCCTCTTTCCCCTCTTCCTTCTCTGTCCTACCACTCCTCTCCATCTCTTTGCTCTTTCCTTTCCCTTCTTAGCCCCTTAATCTTTCCCTCCTCCCCATCTCTGTTTCTTCCTTCCTCTTCCTCCCCCTCTGCCCTCTCCCTCCTTTCCATCTCTCTGCTCCTTTCTTCCCTTTCCTCCTTTCTGTCTTCTCTCTCCATCTTCCCTTCCCTTTCCTTCCACTGTTTCTCCCCCTTCCTCATTTTTTCTCTTTTAGAAATGAAGAAACTTAAACATAGAAGTGAAGTGACTTTTCTCATTGTTGTGCAGTGGCAGGGATGGGGTCTTGAACCCAGGTTTTTTGATCTTAAATGCAATGCTCTCTTTTCCTCACCCCACAGTCTCCCTGTGATGCTGAATGCATTCCCAAATAAAGATTTCACAGGGAGAGTGCTCATCTTGCCTCAGATCTTTCAGCATCTCTATGAGGATACTGCCAGTCCTGCTTAATTAAAGTACTTGTGAATGGTAATGGAAGTTGAAGTCTCAGATCTAATATCTTTGAACAATTCTGTCTTTTCCCACCAGCTGAGATTTTTAAAAATGGTAATTTAATAAGAACCCATCCATCTTCTATGAAAAGAGAAATTTCTGCTCAATCTGCAGTTGAAGGTCATAAAATATGAAGTCCCTCAGTCCAAGAAAAAGTCCAAAATACTTGGGATAGTCCTCTGTGGATTTTCAAAGGATGAATATTAATTAATTCAGTGGCTTTAATTTGGGGTTGTAGGAGGAGTTAAGGAAGGGAGAACTCATAAAAGCAAATAAATTATTTCTGCTGTTCATTATTCAGTTTTGATAAGATAGAAAATATTGGGATGACTTGCTGATAACAAAAGTAATGCAAAGTATGTAATTGGGAAAAGCCAGAGTTGCAAAGGGAGAAGGTAAGATTCACCCAACCTTGAGCTTGCTGCTGTCTTTTAGTGTGTATCAGTTCTCTCTCTGTTTCTCTCTGTCTTTCTCTATCTCCATTTTTCTATCTCTCTCTGTATGCCTCTGTCTCTGTGTCTCTGTCTCTGTCTTCCTCCCTCCTTCCTTCCCTCCCTCCTCCTCCTCTTCCTCCTCCTTCTCTCTTTCTATGTCCTTCTCCTCCTCTTTCTGTCTTTGTGTCTATGTCTCTGTCTGTCCCTCCCTGTCTCTCTTCTCCCTTCTTCCAGTTCTCATTCCTCTCCTTTCCTTTCCTCTTTGCTCTCTCTCCCCTCCCCCTTCTTCTCCCACACTTTCTCTCTTTCCCCTCTTTCATTCTGTTTTTGTGTCTGATTATTAGCTACAGATAGAAAGATTGGTCAATCAATTATCAAGAGAAAGAAAGGGAATAAGCATTTATATAGTGCCTAATTGACACTACGCTAAATATGTTTTCTGTCTTCCTTCCCTTGCTAGATTGTCTACTTTGTGAGGGTAGGACCTGGGTGTGGATCATTTTTATGTTTCCTGGACCAGTGATCATAATAAAATTTTGATGAGTTATAGAATGTAAGGTGTTGTCTATAGACAACAGGCTTGGACAGGTCAACTTAACCTGTTTGACTCAGTTTCTTCAACTGTAAAATGGGAATATCAATAACACCTACTTTGCAAGGCTATTGTGAGGATCAAATGAGATAACATTTATAAAGCACTTGTCATAGTGTCTGGCACATGGTAGGTACCTGAAAAGTGTTTGTGTCCTTCCTCTTTTATTAATAGCCTGTCCCAGAAATCCTTCTATTGGGCATATGCACCAAAGGGTTCAAAGACAAAGAGTCCCATATTTCTGAAACTGATAAATGATGTCCCAGGAAAATGTGTGTGTGTGTGTGTGTGTGTGTGTGTGTGTGTGTGTGTGTGAGAGAGAGAGAGAGAGAGAGAGAGA
>JAJPUD010000595.1:26790-193183 GCA_023553655.1 Myrmecobius fasciatus | reverse complement strand
GAGAGAGAGAGAGAGAGAGAGAGAGAGAGAGAGAGAGAGAGAGAGAGTTGTGTTAGCAACACAGGATTGATGGTAGGAGAGGGAAAAGAAAAGAGATCAGTTGAAAGAGCACAGACTTTTATTAAATCCAGGAAGTTCCCCTAATTCTATTTTTGATTTGAGTCAGGTCATGGTCTCAGTTTCCTCATTTGTAAAGTGAGGACAGTTGACTAGATGAACTCAAAAGTCTCTTCCAACTTTCAACTTCTCTGGAATTTGGGGACCCCACTTCTCAAGGTCAGCAATAAAATCCACCGCTCTCCAAAATCTGTTGTCCTTTCTTATCTGTCCCTGTTTCCATGAGCACCCACTGCAGATCTGTCCTGGTGCCTTCATGCCATGGTTTCTCTGAGATGATTAATGTGAATTGGGAGGAGGCTACAGAATCAGTAGGATGGTGTCAGACCCAAATTCAGGAGATTTTTTGTGTGTGTATACACCATATGCTCATTTAGCACTATCAGGAATGAAGAGACATGCTCAGGAGTTTTTTAAAAAGTGAGAGAACAATCAGGGCTCATAGTTTCTTGAAGCTGGTAAATTATAGCAATGACTTACACCAGATGTTTCAAAAATGAAGGGAAAAGAACCATAGAGACTCATGTGTTTAGAGGCAGGTGAGGCCTTAGAACACAGATTGTTAGAGCTGAGAGAAACCTAAGAAGATAGGATATAGATGGATTGGGTGAGGATTGACAAGGTCTCAGTAATTAAATCACATAGGGGGTACTAATTGAACTCAGGCTCCTCCGCTAACACCTTCAGTGGCTCATGGCTCTCCTTTGCTCCTTTCCTCCCATCATTACAGAACCATAGACTTCAGAGATAGAAGGGACCTCAGAGTTCATTTAATCCAACCAGTGGATATCAAGGAATCCTTTCTATGCCATCCTGAACAAATGGTTATAGTGCTTGCTCAAATATTCCAAGGAAATGGAACCTCCTATCTTAAGAGGCAGATAGCTCAAATCCCTATTTTCCTTATATTGATCAGAAATTTGCTTTTCTATATTTGTCACTCTTAGTTCTGATAAGCAAGTAGAATGACTTTAGTTTACATGATGGTTTATATTCTCAGCTCTTAGCACAGTACCTGGCACATAGTAGGTGCTTAACAAATGCTTGTTGATAATGATGATGCTGATAGTCCAAATATTTGAAGACAGTGACCTCCCATTCCTTGAATCATTTTTGTAGGCTAAAAAATCCCAGATTTTTCAACTGCTCCATGTATAAAGTAGGCTCCTGTCTTTCCTTTATTTTAGCTGTCCTTCACTGCCTCCAGATTCTCTTCTAAAATGAACTGAATCTGACTTTCCAAATATGGCAAAGTAGATAAAATGTGTGTGACTTGGAGTCAGAAAGGAATTATTCAGTCAACAAACATTTATGAAGCTCTTACTATGGGTGGGCGTTCACTGTGCTAAGAGCTGGGGACATAAATATGGGGGGGGTGTGAAACAGTCCCTATCTTCATGGAGTTTATAATCCAATGGAAAAAGATTCACAAGGGGAGGGTGATGTGGAAGATACCTATGGGATTCCAAAGGAATTTAGTCAAGTGGGAAATGAAGAGATGGTTCAGCTGAGAGCCCTCTTTAAAGGGAGGCTTTAGGAGGACTTCTTTGTTCTGCCATTCAGTTCTCCAGTCAAAAGGGCAGAGGGAACTGATGAGGTGTGAGTGATAAGTTGATACACTCTCAAAGGATGATGAGTTTCCTGATGATGAGACTCCTGATGGCATGATGGAATCCAGTCCAAAGGAGTAAAGACAGATAAAAGATCAAATTCTTTTTTATTAATTTTTTTATTAAAGCTTTTTATTTTCCAAAACATATGCGTGGACAATTCTTCAACATTAGCCCTTGCAAAACCTTGTGTTCCAATTTTTCCTCCCCTTCCTTAATGCCCTCCCCTAGATGATAAGTAGTCCAATCTATGTTAAACATAGTAGAAATATATGTTAAATCCAATATATGCATAATATTTATACAATTATTGTGCTGCACAAGAAAAAAAAAGAAGCAAAATAAAATGCAAGCAAATAACAACAAAAAGAGTGAAAATGTTATGTTGTGAACCACACTTAGTTTCCACAGTCCTCTCTCTTGGTGTATATGGCCCTCTTTATCACTGAACAATTAGAATTGATTAGAATCAAAGAGATCAAATTCTGTCCTAGATACTCACTCTCTGTGTGACCTTGCATAAATCATCTACAGTAATTTCTCTCAGTCTCAGTTTCCTCATCTGTAAAATGGAGTCCATAGAAGCATCTATCTCTCAGGCTTGTTGTGAGGATCAAATGGGATGATTTTTGCAAAAGTGCATTGCAAAACTTAAAAGTGTTATATAAAAGCTAATATTCAACTATTATAACACAGGGTACACAGAAGACACTTAATCAGATTTTGTCAAATTTAAATGTATTGAGTAACTAGCTGCTGTCCTATCATCTGGCATCAATCAGTATTTATCTTTGTAATTCAAAGTATTAAAATCTCAGATCTGATGGAAGGGCATATGATTCATACCTGAGGTCTATTTTTCTATTCATTAGTTGAGTGGCTATAGGCAACTGTGAACAAATAGGTTGCACAGTGGATTGAGTGCCAGCCCTGGGGTCAGGAGTTAAAATCTGGCCTGAAACACTTATTAACTGTGTGACCCTGGGCAAATCATTTCATCATGTTTGCCTCAGTTTCCTCATCTGTAAAGTGGCCTGGAGAAGGAAATGGCAAGTCCCTTCAGAATCTTTGCAAAGAAAACCCCAAATGGGGTCTTGAAGATCTGGACATGACTGAAATGACCCAACAAAAACATGGGCAAATGATTTCACTTCTAAACCTCATTTTCCTGTTTTGTCAGATGAAGGTAATAATAGATCCACTATTTGCTTCACAGGATGGTTATGAGGAAAATCTTGTGTAAACCTTAAACTAGTAGAATAATAATAGCTGACATTTACATAGGGCTTTAAGCTTTACAGCATTTTGGATGTTTATTATCTCATTTGACCTTAACAACTCTGTGAAGTAGGTCCTGGAGTTATTATTTTCTTCATGTTAGTGATGTGGAAACTGAGAATCAGGCAAGTTCAATGACTTGGTTGTGGTGATACAAGCAGGGTACTGGGATTGTGGGATTTGAACTCATGTCTCCAAGTTGATTGTGAAGTCCAACACTTTATTCACTGTGCAATATAGTCTGTGTGTACAGTAGAAGTCATCATTCCACATTTTAACTGGACATGAGCAGCTGTAAAAATTGTTAGATAAATGGCCTTATGTCTCAAATTCTTCCCCAGTTTCTATATGCTGGGTACATAGTACCTTAGTGTATATACTTCTGGCTTCAGCTTTCTTATCAAGTAAAATTATTTCCCCTTGTCTGTATGATCATGGAATCATAGAGTTAAGAGTCGGAAGGGGCCTTAGAAGTCACCTAAAACCATTTTCTCATTTTTATTTTTTGGAGGCAATCAAGCTTAAGTTAATTACCCAGGATTACATAGCTAGTAAGTGTCAGAGACTGGATTTGAACTCAGGTTCTCCTCATCCCCTCATTTTTAGATAAGAAAATTGAGTTTTATAGAAGTGGGATTTCTTGTACAAGGTTATACATTGAAGTAAGGGACTGGAATCCAATCTTGCCAGCCCTGAATCCAGTCCCCTTTCCAGGGCAGGTGGAGCTATTATGAACCAGAATGTCTCTCTAAATTCCAGACATCGCAGTCCTGTGCTTCCTTTCCTTTGCTTGCATTGTCCAGAAGCAACCTCAATTATCTTCCTGAATTTTGCCCTGAATAAAACTGTAAAAATAGTACCACCTTTGCCTGCCAACAGCTCCACAGTCCTTCACTGGCCCAATTCAAGAGCGAGTTGCTGTGTTCAGGTCTGGTATACTCTCTTTCATTTGATTTGAAATGTTGAGGAGAACCTGCTAGAGGTAATAATGGAGTCCTAAAATATTAGCATTGGGAGAAGCCATAGAAATGGCTTTATGAAATACTTCCTATAACTTCATTTTACAAAGGAAGAATCTGAGAATTGGAAAACTAAAATTACTTGTTCAAGGTCATACAGAAAGGTAATGGAGAAAACTCAGGTTTCCTGGCTCCAAGGCCAGAGCTCTTGCCACTGGATCATGCAATTTTTCGTCTGATTGAGCTATTGCTTTATAATTATATTCTAATTGTGGCAACTGCAAAATTTGGCCTTCAATTGGATTAGAAGCTCCTTGAGGTCAGGGCTTGGATTTTTCTGCTTCTTCCCCAATCTTTTAGGACCTACTACAGAACTTTGCACACAATGAAATGAATGGATGAATGGATTAATTAATGATTTATTTACCTATTAAATAGGTAAGTACTCAATGAGGAAGAAAGCTGGCATTTATTAAGTGCCTACTATGTGCTAGATACCGTGTCAAGTGCTTTAAAAATATTATTTCATTGATCCTCAAAACAACTCTTTGAGGATTGTTACTAAGTAAGCCTTATTAAAAGTCAGTTAGATGACTCTGTGGCTAGAACACTAGACCTGTAAGGAAGACCTGAGTTCAAATCCATTATCAGACCCTTACTAGCTGTGTGATTCTGGCTAAGTCATTTAATCTCTGTTAATCAACTGGAGAAGGAAATGGCAAACCACTCCAGTATCTTTGCCAAAAAAATCTCATGAACTGTATTGGAGTTCTATGATCCACACAGTCACAAAGAGTTAGACATGACTTTGTTATTGTTATCTCCATTTTACAGATGAGGAAACTGAGGCAAATACATTAAGTGACTTGCCTAGAGTCACACAGATAGGAAGTATCTAAGGTCACATTTAAAGTTCAGATACAGCATTTTATCTATTGTATCACCTAGTTACCTAGGTAATATAACCATACACAGAAGAGAAGTGATGGTAGCAACTGGTTTCAAAATCTTGTGAGTAAGGCTTTGGCACATCCCTATCTATCTCACCCCCTCATTTAAAGATGAAGAAACAGAAATCTATATATAGGAGGTACTTGATAAATGCTGATTGACCAAATTCATTCATACATACTTTGATCTATTCTTTCATGTGCTTATTCATTCACAGATTCTTCATTCAGTTATCTATTCATCCATCCATCCATCCACCCACCATCCACATATGTATTCATCTGTTCATTCATTCATCCAATCAACTGGTCATTCATTTAAGTATTCAGGATTTATACAGAAGCTACAGTGCTGAATTTGGAGTCAGGAAAACGAGTTCAAAACCAGCCTCAGACACTTAATAGCTGTGTGTCTTTGGGCAAGTTAACTTAAATTCTCTGGACCTCAGTTTCCCCCTCTGTCAAGAATGTGATTGGACTAGGTGATTTCTGAGATCTTTTCCTGCTCAAAATCTGATGATAATAAACCTTCATTTGCCTCAGTTTCCTCATCTGTAAAGTGGTGACAATAATGGCACCTACTTTCCAAGATTATTGAGGGCTCAAATGAGATGATATTTGTGAAGTGCTTCGCATAGTTTCTGGTACATAGTAAGTACTATATTAATGCTAGCTATAGTGATGATGATGATGCTTTGTAAAGCTTAAAACACTGTACAAATATTATTATATTACTACTACTACCATCTTACCCACATTTACATGAAACTTCACTATTTATGAATCTCTTTCATTTTCATCATTTCTTTTTGTCCTCACTCTGGTGAGGGAAGTGAGGCAGAAATTATTTTTCCATTTTCTAGATGAGGGCAATAGGGTGCAGAGTATTGAAATGGCTTGTCCAAGGTCATAAAGCTAGTAAATAGTGGGGCAAGGACAGGAGCCCCAGGTCCAGTGTTCTTTCTCAGATTAGGCTGTGGATAATTGAACAGTTATTTAAAAGAATAGACATGGCTCCAAAAGCCAAAGGCTATGTAAACAGAAAAGGCATAGACAAAAGGTGGAGAGAAACAAAATTAAAGTTAATAAATAAAAGGTTAAAAGGAATAAAAGATTAATTAATTAACCCAAATTAAAGTTACAGAGGCAGCTGTTAATAGCTTTTATGGAACTGACAGAAGACAATGTCACAATTAATGAATTTCTCTTATAGGGGATGTTCTTTTCAGTGAGCAACTTTCTTCTTAACCCTCTCTCTAGAATCTATCCGTCACAGCTATTGATCTCACTCTTCCTAGTTCCACAAAGTTGTTTGCATCTGTATCTTTGCCTCAATTAAATTCTGAACTTTGCATATCTATTTTTTGGTATCTGGGGGCCTAATCATAGATTCTTACTCAAAATAGATGCTTCAGAAATATTTGTTGAATTAAATGATTTTTAGCAAGATGATGCTGAAAGTGTGTGGAGGGGAAAGAGAGAGAACAGGCAAGAAGATCAGCAATGAGGCCATTGCTTTCATAATCTAGACATGAACACAGTCTCTGGGGTTGTGCAGCACCCACTGGAGTTGTAGCAGTGGAAATAGATAACAATTAGTCTTTAAATATTGGAAGGCTGCCTTGTGGAAGTAGCATTAGATACATTCTCCTTACTTTTGGCAAGCAAAGTTAGAAGCCATGGGGATAAGTAGCAGGGAGGCAGATTTTTTGACTCCACATAAGGAAGGAATGTTAAAAGGGCATTGCATGTGGAAACCAGGAAATTTGGATTTGAATCCTGGTTCTGTTATTTAGTGGCTGTGTAATCTTGGGTAAATGACTTCTACTTTCTGGACCTGTCAGTTCCTCGTCAGTAAAATGAAAGGCATTTGCTTAGATTAAAAAAATAGCATATATATATACATATATGTATGTATATATATATATATATATCACTTTAAAATTTGCAAAGAGCTTTACATGTTAACTCATTTGATACAACAATCCTGTGAGGTGGAGCAGCTAGTTGATGTAGTGGGTAAAGCATCAGCCCTGAAGTCAGGAGGACCTGAGTTCAAATGTGACCTCAGACACTTAAACATCCTGGCTGTATGACTCTGGACAAGTCACTTAATCCCAATTGCCTCAGCAACCCCCTCCCCCCAAAAAAACCCATTCCTTCAAGATAAGTGCTATCATTACTCCCATTTTACAGGTGAGGAAACTGAGTCAAAGAGAATCACAAAGTATTTGAAAACCCATTCAAACTCAGGTCTTTCTGATTCCAAGTCTTATACTCTATCCAATGTACCCCCCAATGTACGCTGGGGTACATTGTAACAAAGTACTTCGGTGCTATAGATAATAGTACATTAACTTCAAGTTAGGAATGAGTTACTTCATGTAGGAGTGAGTTCAATCAATCAGTCATTCTTTATTAAACACTTATTATTTACTAAGCATTGTGTTAAGTGCTAGGGACATAATAAAGAATTTCCTCTACAATTCTGTGATTCCTTGAAGGGAGTGTTGGGAAAGATATGAAGGATGCCATAGACATTGGTGACTGTACACTCTGAGAATCATCAATATTTCTCAGCTGTGGTGTAGTGAGAAGAGCACTGGGTAGAGAGAATCAGAGGATGTGAGTTCTAGTTGTATTATTCATTAGCTAGACAAGTCATACAACTTCTCTGAACCTTATGTAGAATCTTACTATGACTGCATCTAGAACCATTGAGAATATCCAGTGTGATAAAGACCTTTATAAATGGTCACTATTATTACTGGCAACTGAATGAATATTCAGTTCACTCTGTCTCATGGTGAGAAGAAACATGAAATCTGGTCCAAATCATATCTAAAAAAAGCTACCATCTATAGTAGGGCTTCTTAAATTTTTTCCAGTTACTTCTTTTTACCCCCCAAATTTTTATACAATTCCAAGCATATAGGTATATAAAATAGGTATACAAATCAAAGATTTACTGATAATAAATCATAAGGAAATTTTTATTAAAACAATTCTTTGGTATACACATAATTTTACCTTTTATTAAAGATGAAAGCAAATTTGCATGCTAATGAGATGAATGTATTTGTTTATATTTACATACAGAATTAAATCTTGGCAGAATATTTGATACCTTTTATTTGGCAAATTTTTTAGATTCCCACATTCAGTTATGTGACCCTTATAGGGTCGATTCCCACAGTTTAGGAAACTTTGCTCCATAGCATGCCAACTAGTGGTCATCTAATCTTTGAATTTCTCCATCGATGAGGGACTTATCACCTTCTGAAGTTGTGCAATCTATTTTTATATAGCTTTCATTTTTAGAGAATTTTCCTTTGCAATGTAATCAAGTATTGCTTTATGCAACTTTCCTTCATTGTACCTGGTTTTTACCTTTTGGGATCAAGAAGAATAAATTGTAATCTTCTTCCAGGGGCAAAGTCTTTAAATATTTGAAGAAAGCTCTTGTGTCTCATCTCCCAAGGACTTCTCTTCTTCAGGCTAATCATTCCCAGTTCCTTAAACTGGTCATCATATGGCTTGAGTTTTACATGAGCCTCTCACAATTGTCACAGCTGGCTCCTCCTGAATGCTTTTTAGCTTATCTTCTAGGCCCACAGTTCTTCAGATATGGTCTGATTAGGGAACACTATGGTGGTCCCATCACCACTTATTCCTGTAGGTTTCATCCTTCTCAGAACTTGCCTCAAGATGCTGAGATTTCTATGAAAATCTTTGAATCTCAAACCAGTTCCTATTGTTCAGCGATAAAGATAGTCATATACATCCAGAGAGAGGCCTGTGGGAACTGAGTGTGAACCACAACACAGCATTTTAATGCTTTCTGTGAATATTTCCCTGCATTTTGTTTTCCTTCTTAAGTTGTTCTTTTTCTCTTTCTAGATCTGATGTTTCTTGTGCAGTAAGATAACTGTATAGATATGTATACATATATTGGATTTGTCATATAATTTAACATATTTAACATGTATTAGATTATCTGTCATCTAGTGGTGGGGGTGAGGGGGAGGAGGGGAAAAATTTGGAACAAAAAAAATTCTGCAAAGGTCAGTGTAAAAAAAATCACTCATATGTTCTGTAAATAAAAAGCTTTAATTAATTAAAAAAAAGAAAGCCTTTGAATCTAGTAGGTTTTGTTATTTCCATTTAATAGTGAGAAAAGTAAGTTTACAGAGGTTTCCCCATACTAGTAAATGTTAGAGGTAGGATTCAAGCCTAGGCACTGGATTTCTGATTTCATTGATAGAGGGTATGCCCAAGTGAGAAGACTCCCTTGACTAACATAGCTTTGTTGGTTTTCTTCAATTTTAGAGAGTTTCCTACAGCATAGAGAGGTAACCAGCTTGCTCAAGTGACAACCAGTATGTATCAGAGGCAAGAATTGAATCTGGAATGGAATCTCCTTTTCCCTCACCTTCCTTTTTCCTGTCCTTCTCCCTCTTCTTCTTTTCCCTCCTATATTTTTCCTCCTCCTTTTCCCTCTCAATCTCTCCTTCTCCCCTTTCTTCCTTTCCCTCTCCCCCTCTTTCTTCTTTTACTCTTTCTCTTATTCTCTTCCTTTTCCCTTTTCTCTGACATCTTTCTCTCCTTATTTTAAGCCCTTATTATGTAATGATAATAATAATAATAAATAATATTTATATAACACTTACTATGTGCCAGGCAGTATACCAAGAGCTTTACAATTATTATCTCATTTGATCCTCTCAACAACTATGAGAAGTAAGTGCTATTTTCATCCTTTTGTAGATGAGGAAATTCAGCCAGAGATTAAATGAGTTCATAAATATCTAAGGTAGGATATGGACTTAATTAACTTATATGCCATTAATCCTTGTAAATTTTATTTTCCTCATTTGTAAAATGGAAATAATGAAGCCAAAGGCAGTATCAGATTTTAAATCCCTGTTCTCAAGAGTGGCACAAACACACATTTTTTAAAGTAAACATAAACTATATATTCAGAGTAAATAAAAACAAGTTTGAGTTGGGATACTGGCAACTGTGGGCCTTGTATAGGATAGAAAGTGGCACATGAACTGGGCTATGGATCCTAAGAGGTAGAGGTGAGAAGAGAGGGACTGTTACCTAAGCAAAAGCATGAATGATAGTGGTGAATTGAATGTCCTTTATAGAGAAATAGATTGATTTGATTGGAGTATGGAATGTGTGAAGGGAAATTATGTTTAGTTAATCTGAAAAATAAGATTGGGAAGTATTTCCTAAGCCAAAGACAGCATTGATTTGGATAGGGTGTATTAATCTGGAGTCTGTGAAAGTAGTTTTTAATATTTTGATAATATTTTCAATATAATTGATTTTCTTTGTAATTCTTAGTAATTTATTGTACATATTTTAAAAAGTATTTTGAGAAGATGTTTATAGTTTTTACCAGAATATCAAAGAAATCCATTCAGTAGTATGTTGGAAGCAACTGGGACTTACCCATTTACTTGAGAATAAGCTGATGGTTAAATTTTCAGAGTGAACAATTACATCAAAAATCAGCAAAGGCTAAAAATCAGCACTGGATTTATTTTGTTATTGATTGTCTACCCAGGATTGAATGATAGGCCAAATCTTCTTGATTCTCCTACAGTCTGTTTTTGTGGCCCTCAAGCAAGGAAAACCATTCTTAGCTTGGGGTCATATAAATCATTGGCTGTGAGTTTGCCAACCCATGCTTTAAGAAAATGTTAATAATATAGATTAAACTTAAAATTGTGTTGAAGATATTTGTAGGAATGGTGGGTCCAAATAGAGGATGGTGGAGAGAGAACAGATTGGTGGGGGCTTTTTATCTGTGAAATAAGGATCTTTTCAGTAATGGAAGATAATAGGAAATCATAAAAACCCTAGAGATCACAAAAACTGTCTCAGCTACAACTTGCCCATATACTCATTGATAATTCAGTTTCCCCCTTTGGACCTCAGCTTTTTCCTCCATAAAAGAAGGAAGTTTGACTAGAAGATATGAGATACCTTTTAGCTCTTACTCTCAGTCCATGAAATCCAGATTTTTCCTGTATTAGGATTGCTTAAAATAAAGTCTATCTGAATTTTGGAAGAGGATTGGGCAGGGTTGTTATTATTGTTCAATTGTTTTAATCATATTCTTCTCTCCTCAACCCCATTTGGGGTTTTCTTAGCAAAGACACTGGAATGGTTTGCCATTTCTTTCTCTTGCTCAGATGTGGAAACTAAGGCAAACAGAGTGAAATGACTTGCCCAGGTTCACACAGGTAGTAAGTACTTGAGACCAGATTTGAGCCCAGGAAGATATTTGTCTGCTTCCAAAACCCAATACTTTATCCACTGCTCCATATTCCTGGGATTTGGAACTACACACCTGAGCCACAGCCAGGATTTATTTTAACACCTTTATTTTAACTCTAGACCCCCTTCTCTCTGGGAATGTTCTTAGCGCTGTCCAGGGTACTAGAGTTGGACTTAAAAGTCTTAAATTCAAATTTGATCTGTCTAATTGCAGTGTGGTCCCTGATTTATTCTCAAACCCATCTGTAAAATGGGGAAAATACAAATATTGTATGCCTTTTCTTTCCTAGTTGTTCTGATGATCCATTGAAAGGGTGTGTGAGAACCATAGGTAAACCTTGAAGCCTTATGTAAATGTCAGCTATTATAGAAAATGGCTGGCTAATTGGCTAAATGGAAGATGAGGTAATTTGGGAGATGGTAATAAACCCGAGTATGAGGAGAGAGCAAAAAAAAAAATGATTCCTGGATTTCTTCTGACCTGAGGTGAATGAATTTCTTTAAATTAGTGTTTTGCTCAGGGACATTACAGTAAACCTTTTAATGTGTTTGCAAAAGAAATACATGCTCTTTCATTAAGTCTCCAAGTCCAGGGTTCTTTCCTGAGGGCTTTAGAGAGTCAGGAGAGAGCTGGATTTGAATCCTGGCTTTGGTGCTTAGTAACCACATAGTCATTTCTGAGCCCTGCTTTCCTCATTTGCCAGTAACGAAAGAAGAAATGAAATAACATTTATTAAACATCTATGATGGGTCATAAGTGTTTTACAGGCATCTCCTCTGATCATTACAAAAACCCTATGTTTCAATTATTCAGTTTTTTCTCCAGTTTTGTCTGATTCTTTATGATCCCATTTGGTCATTTCCTTCTCCAGCTCATTTTATAGATGAGAAAACTGAGGCAAATAGGGTGAAATGACTTGCCCAGGGTCACACAACTAGGAAGTATCTGAGTTTGGATTTGAACTCAGTTCTTTTTGACTCTAGACCTGACGTTCTATCCATTAGCCCTAACTAGTTGCCCTGATTATGATCCCCATTATACATTTGAAGAAGTTAAAGCTGATAATAATTAGGTGGCTTGCCCAGAGTTACACAGCCACTAAGCATCTGAGATTGGATTTCAATTCAGGTTTTCCTGACTCCAGGCCCAGTGCTCTATCCCTATGACACTTGGCTGCTAATACTTGTGCTTATGGTATGGCTGCAGCAAAATTGATCCTTCTTCCCTATACCTTTATTAAGCATCTCTTTTCCATTGATCACTGTACCCTGGGACTGGAGATGGAAAGCTAAGGTGAGACATGATGTCTGTCCCCATAGGAGAGGAATATGACATAAACACTGATAACAATAAAACACAACATTACATATCAAGTGCATTGTTAGAGAGACTCTGACAAAGTGTTGTATAATCTAAGGTCAAATGTTTGTCACTGACAAGGAGGAGTCTGAGAAGACTTCAGAGATGGGCTTTAAAGAATGGGTAGGAATGATCAGATGAGGAGAAGGTGGAAGGACCTCCCTGGGCAAGGGGATTGTGATACTACTTTTCCAGAATGCTAACATGTCATTTCCCTCCAGTGATATTGCCCTTCCTCCTCTTTCTCACTAAAGACCCTCTCATCTGCAGACTCCGTGTGTCTTCACTGGCTATTCCTCATGACTGGAGCTCTTTCCTCATCTCTGCCTCTTGGCTTTCTTGGCTTTTTTCATATCTTCTTCTGAAAAAAAAACTTTCCAAATTTTTTAAATGTGTGGCTTTCTCTCTGAGATTCTCCCCAATTTATACACAGCTATTTTGTGCACAGTTCTTTGTAGACCCAGGATCTCCTTTTGCCTTTCTTTGTATCATCAGCATTTAGCACAGTGTTTGGCACATAGTAGGAACTTAATGTTTGTTGACTTCACAATAATGCTACAAAGGCAGGAAAGAACAAAGGCTGTTTAGAGGTTAGAGTAGGGGCCAGTTTGGCAAGAGTTATAGACTGTATGGGGGAGAGTAACATGAAATAAAATTAGGTAGGGAGAATAATGCCAGATTATATATATATATATATATATATATATATATGTGTATATATATATGTGTGTGTGTGTGTGTGTGTGTGTGTGTGTGTGTGTGTGTAAGGAGGGGTCTGGAATTTCAGATAAAAATTCAATTTTAATTTTAAAGGCAATAGGATGTGTGGCCTTAACCTCAATTGCCTCAGCAAAAAAAAAAAAAAAGGCAATAGAAATTGAAGATTTTAAGCTATTTAAAAATTTTAAGTAGAGAAGTGACAGGGATAGATCTCTAGATATGACAAATTATTTTGATAATGGTCAATAATGGATATTAATGAGAGATAGATTGGAAGGGAGAAGGAAGAAAGGAAATGTGCATTTATTAAATACCTATTATATGCCAGATACTGTGATAAGCACTTTATAAATATTATTAATTAATCACATTATTTGCTCATTACATTTAATTAAAAAAATATAAATCACATTCTTTACACAAATATTAATTGATTACATTAGTCACACATTAATTACATTAATTTAAATTATTTAATTAAATTAATACAACTAAATATATTATTTAAAAAAATAAATAAGTTAAACAAATATTAATAGCAATATCTATTAAACTAAATTAATTATATTATTTACATTAATTAATTATATTTGTCTCATTTGATTCTTGGGATACCTTGAGAAGTTGGGAGAGAAAGAAATTGGAAAGTTAGAAAATTAGAAAGTTGGAAAGATTGGTTAAGAAGTTACCACTATGGAACTGTGAACTGATCCAACCATTCTGGAGAACAATTTGGAACTATGCTTAAAAGGTTATCAAACTGTGCATATACCTTTGATTCAGCAGTATCACTACTGGGCTTATCTCCCAGAGAGATCTTAAAGGAGGAAAAGGGACCCTCATGCGCAAAAATGTTTGTGGCAGCCCTTTTTGTAGTGGCAAGAAATGGAAACTTGAGTGGATGCCCATCAGTTGGAGAATGGCTGAACAAGTATATGAATGTTATGGAATATTATTGGCCTATAAGAAACAATCAGCAGGATGATTTCAGAGAGGCCAGGAGAGACTTATCGTGAATTGATGCTAAGTGAAATGAACAGAACTAGGAGGTCATTGTACATAACAACAGCAAGATTATGCAATGATCAATTCTGATGGACTTGGCTTTTCTCAATAGTGAGACGATTCAGGCCAGTTCCAATGATCTTATGATAATAAGAGCCATCTATACCCAAAGAGAGGTCTGGGGGAACTGAGCATGGATCACAACATAGCATTTTCAATTTTTTTTGTTGTTTTTTGCTTGAATTTTATTTTCTTTCTCATTTTTTCCTTTTTGATCTGATTTTTCTTATGCAGCAAGATAATTGTTTAAATATGTATGCCTATATTGGATTTACATATTTTTTTTACCATGTTTAACATATAAAAGAAGTTAACACTAATCTAGGAGTATAGTTTAGGAGAGTGTACTAAAATGATGGTATTAAGAATAAAAGCACAAGGAAAGGACATGAGAAGTATTATGGAGGTAGAATAAACTAATTTGGTAACTGAATTTGATAGAAAAGGGACATCTATTAGAAAAATATTTTTAAAAATAACCCCAAGGTTTTGAATATGAGAGATGTGGAGGGAGTACCATAGAAAAAAAGGAAAAAAAAATATAACATACCTAATTTTGGACATGTTAAGTTTGAGATTCTGGTTGTTCATCCAGATATAAATACCCTGGAGGAAAGTGGAGATATGGACCTGGAGTATAGGAGAGTAGTAAGGGCTACTTGGCGGGGAATCAACTGCATAGAAATGAATCCTTGAATACATAGGGTAAGTAAACTTGCTGAAGGAGACAGTATGAAGACAACATAAGAGATCACAGGGATGTTTTGGGAACTAGGTAAAGTGGAAAGAACACTAGCTGTGGAGACAGAGGGTCTCAGTTTAAATCTCAGCTTTGCTACAGGCTCACTAGTATAACCTTGAAGTTTTATTTTCTCATCTGAAAAAGGAGGGAGTCAGATTATATAAAGATGAAGTGCCTTCCAGCTCCAAGTTTATGATTCCTTGAGCCCATGAAGAGTTGGAAAAAGGACTAAGAGAATTAGAGGAGGAAGATAGCTAGGAACTTGTGTTGTTTATGAAGGTAGAGAAGAAACAGTATCCAATAAGATGGAATGAGAACAGTGTCAAAAATGCTAAGCCAATGAATTTGAGGGCTAAGAAAAGGCATCAGATTTGGTAATTAGAAGATGATCTAAAACTTTTGAAGGGACAGTTGGAGTGTGGGTAAGGGTGAAAGTCAGGCTGTAGGGATTGAGCAGAGAGTGGATAGTAAAGAAATGAAGGCTTTCTTTATAGGTCACTTTCCCCAAAAATGTTTAGCAAAAATGAGAGAGAGATGAAGTCTATTAAATCACTTAAGGAGAATTTTTTAGTATTGGAGAGATCTGACCATATTTGTAGGTAGATGGAAAAAGAGAGAGAGAGAGAGAGAGAGAGAGAGAGAGAGAGAGAGAGAGAGAGAAAGACAGAGAGAGAGAGAGAGATGGAAAGACAGAGAGAGAGACAGAGAGAGATAGAGAGACAAAGAGAGACAGAGAGAGAGACAGACAGACACAGAGACACAGAGAAATAGAGAGACAGAGAGAGAGAGAGACAGGGAGAGAGACAGAGAGAGAGTGTGCAGGGAAAGGAGGGGAGGAGAGAAAGAAAGAGAGGGATAGAGAGAGGAAGGAAGGGAAAGAGGGAAAAAGGGAAAGAGAGAAGAAAGGAGGAAGGGAGAGAGAGCACTTCTCTCCACCCCTCACCTACTCATTGAAGAGGCAAGAAATATGATACCCCTTATACATGTGAAGTCATGCAAAACATATTTCCACTTTAGCCACAAGCTTCCTACTTCACCAAAAAGATTAAGTCATCTGCTGCAAGTATAGGAAGGGTGGGGAAGGGTGATAGGAGAGAGCAAAAAGTTTGGAGCTGTCTCCATGAAGAATGAGATAAAGTCTAATGAGAGTAAAGTACTATTATCAAACAGCAGTGAGGGTTCCAGCTGGAGTTATAGACCATGATTTGAAATGGATGAAATAAGTTCAGTTTTTAAAGATTTCCTCCAACTAAACTCAGCAGCTCTGAAACAGGAACAGACAAATCGAAAAGGGGAAGGGGCATTGGAGGGAAAAGGTGCTGGTGAAATGAATATTCCCTATTCAGAAAAGATAAAAGCTTAAGGCGGTCATAAGGTGACAACTAATGAAGTCATTCTCTGACATCTATATAGTATACTTAGAGTGTTATTCTCATCATTGATGTTCTTTTCCATCTCTGAGATTCTATAATTTTGAGCTTGTAGGGTCCAATTGCTATTCAAGGCAGGATTCCCTTTTATAACATCTTCCACAAAGTGTTTTTCTAGCCTTTACTACAAGAATAGGAAATTCCCTAATTTCTGAGATCGTATTGTCAGTTGAATTGTTAAAAGAATTTTCTTTTTATTGAGCTTAAATTTGCCTCTAAATATTCTGTGCTTTGGTCTTGTTCTGTCCTCTGGGGCTAAGGAGAACACCATTTGATGATCCTTCAAATACTTAAAGACAGAAATACTTGTCTCCCCAAATCTTTCTTTCACTGAGCTCTTTTAGTGGAGTCTTCTCTGACTGGACTTCGTGTTCTCCCTGGCCTGGTCACCAGCTTATTAATGTCCTATTTAAAATGTGGCAGAACTGAAACATTGTGCTTCATGCCAGTGCAGAGAAAAGTGGGACCTTTCAGCTGCAAGTGACCTCTCATTAGATCTCATAGCTCATAACACATGGCTCTCTTACACAGAGCAAAAGATCAATAACTTTGTACTCCTCTTAGACACTCATCATTATCTTTAATCCAATTATATTTATGTATGTCACTGGTTTAATCTTCTCATTCTCCATTCCTGCAGTGCCCTGAAAAAGATAATCCTTGCTCTTATGAAGTTTACAGTGTTAGTTTATCTTTGGTATCATCCCTGTGCTGAACATGTTGTCTTCCCCATAAAAGGCACTTACTCTGCCTTTGTTAAATGAACAAATAAAATTACAATGTGGGGTACATTTGGAAAGCCTAAAGGCTTCAATATACTTGGGTAAGTACTGTGTGCCTGGCTATATAGAGAAGAAAGAGAAAGAGCAGAAGGTTCCTTTTATGGAGCTCTTAATATTTGGAGGGATCTGCATGTTGAATTTGTGAATGAACAGTACTGTGAAATCTTTGTTATTTTGTGCTTAATAGTGTCTAAGCTCCTGAGTCTGGAGTTCAAAGCCCTCCTTCATCATCATGATATGGTGTAAAGAACATTAAATTGGGGGAGGAGGGGTCACATGGCTCTGCTATTTATTATTTACATGAACTTGGGTATCAATTTCTTTCTCTCTCAAATGAGGTCATTGGACTACATTGGACTTCTGAGGTCCCTTCTGGGTTTCACTCTATGATTCTATGATCATTCCAGCCTTGTCTCCTTTTGTTCTCCTATCTTATTCCAGTCAAATCTGATGACTCATTATTCCCTGAAGAGTGCCACCCCACCTTATTACCTTTGTTCCTGTTATCCATTCATGTTCCCTGACTTTATTCTCATCTCAATTTGTTGGAATATTGTATTACTTTTAAAGACTGAGACCACATTCAATTTATTCTATGACACCTTCTCTGGTCCTCCAAGACAAACCTGATTTTTCCTTTTGCAAAATTCTCATAGCCTTTTGTGTTAAGTACAAACACAGAAATAATGATATAATAATGGTAATAATAATAATAAAATCCAACAGTAATAGCTTGCATCTACATAGCACTTTAAGACTTACAAAGTGCTTTACACATAAGGAAACTGAGGCTTAGAAAAGTTAAATGAGTTGGCCTGAGTCATAAAGGTAGTAAGTATCTAAGGCAGGATTTGAATCCATTTCTTCTTGATTTCATATCCAACATTTTATTCACTATCCCATCTAGTAGAACAATAGGCATGAATTGTGTAATGGTTTGTCACACATAACTAATCCATCCAAGATAGTGGACTTTTTTTTTTAAATGAAGGCAACAGTGTAATAATAGACTGTACAGTGGGTTTAGAATTTTTGAAAGACTGGATTCAAGTCCCAGTTTGATCACTTACATAAGGTAGTTGTATATTTACAGGAAGAGTAAATCATGTCAATATTCTGAACCTCTTTTCCTCATTATAAAGGTAAAAATACTCAGGATTGTTGCTGGAATATCTTTAAGTCTCTAGAGATACTTGAATTTTTATGAAGATAATCTTATAAGGGTTTGTTTCTTGCCCCACTATATCAGAATCAGTATGGATTTGAGTATATGTATCCAATTCAGTAAATATTTTTAAGTCCCTACTATGTACCAGGCACTATACTAAGCATTGGCATTGTCTCTCCCACTAGACTGCATACATAGGAAAGGCTCAGTAAACGTTTCTCTCTTTGAACAGAAAGAAGGGATTTTCCCTATTCTTATGCATTCATTCAACAAAAATATGGTGCCATGGAGAGATCCCTAGACTTAGAAATCTGAAAACATGGGTTGAAGTTCTGGCCCTGCCACTTACTAGCTGTGACCTTGGTTAAGGCTCTCCTCTGGACCTCATTGATAAAATAAGTTGTTATTGTTTTGTAGTTGTGTCCAACTCATTGTGACTACATTTGGGATTTTCTTGGCAAAGATTCCAGAATATTTTGCCATTTTCTTCTCTAACTTATTTTACACAAAAAGAAACTGAGGCAAACAGGGCTAAGTGACTTGCTTAGGGTCATATACTTAGTGACTGTCTGAGGCAGATTTGAACTCAAGAAAAGATGTTTTCCTCACTCCAGGCCTAGCTCTATCCATTGTTGGACTTAAATGGACTAAAGTCACTTCCAGTCCTAATATTCTGCATTAAAGTGATCAAATACTAAATTGTGATGTACAAATTGTAATGGTTATAAGAGTTCAGAAGTAGGAAAGGTCATTCTGGGTAGGGAGTGTATCAAGGAAAGCTTCTTTTTGGAAATGGGAACTTAAAATAGGCTTTTAAGGATGTCTGGGATTTGGAGAGGTAGAAAAGAGATGGGAGGATAAGTGTAGGATAGGTTCCCTAATAGGCCCTTAGGTAGGAAAGAAGGAAGTTATGAAGACAGGTTAAGAAAACTCATGTCAGGAAGAAAAATGTGAATAGAATGGAGGGAGTAGCCATAGCAGAAAAATGAAAGGCCACGAGAGGGATGATAAATCCGTCCCTTATCCTGTGAGATGCGAGGCAGAGTTTTTTCCACTGAAAAAGTTAAAATGATTAATGGACCTGATTTTCACCCTTGTAATTCAGCAGGAAGAATCTCCTCCTATGGACTTATGCCAGACAGAAATTGAAGCTCATGAACCTCCTAGGTCATGGATTGAGCCTTGGGAACACTAAGTTCATGGCTTAGTAGGAGTGATCCTCCTCCCTCTTCACCCACTTCCCTTAAAGCTCTCCCCCCCACTCCCAGAATCATAGGCTGTCAGAACTAGAAATCTCCTTACAACATAGAATGTTAGAATAGGGAATGGAAGAACTGGAAGGCAGCATAGAACATAGACTACCTAAATCAGAAGGGACCACAGGACATAGAATGTTAGAATACAAAATGACAGAGCTGGAAGGGATCATAGAACATAGAATTCTAGACTCAGAAGAGACCATGGAACATAGGATATTAAACCAGAAGATGGCAGATTTGGGAAGGACCGTGGAACATGGAATACCTAAATCAGAAGGGACCATAGGACAAAGAATGTTAAAACACAAAATGGAAGCATTGAAAGACTTCACCAAACAAAGAATATTTGACTAGGGGATGGCAGAGCTGGAAGGGATCATAGAACACATAATTCTAGAATCAGAAGAGACCATAGAACATAGAATGTTAGAACACAAAATGGAAGCATTGAAAGGCTTCACCAAACAGAGAATATTTGACTAGGGGATGGCAGAGCTGGAAGGGACCATAAAACATAGCTGTTAGAATGTAGAATGTCAGAGCCAGAGGAGCTCTTTCTAGAATTGAAAAGAGACATGATGTTGAAAAAGAATATTCACCCAGAATCAGGACACCTGAATTGGAATCCTGGCTCTGATAGTGTTGTGGCTTCTATAATCTGGTTGAATTATTTCCTTTTTTTGAAGTTCAGTTACCAGAGTTGTTGGCTTATTGTGAAGAATGAGCCTTGTCAACCTTAAACACTATATAAACATGTGATACTTATTTGATACTTAATAACAAAGTAACAAATTTATAATATTAGAACTTGAAATATTACTCAGAAAGCACATCAAAGATTGTCCAGTTCAAACTATCCATTTCACACACAAGGACACTGAGACTCAGAGAGATTAAACAATTTCTGCAAGGTCACACAGATGTTGTACAGACTTGAACTCAGGTCTCTAGATTCCTAATCTAATGCTGAAATAGGGAACATTGAATTTAGTTTCAGGGGTTACATGATGAGATGCTTTGACATAAAAATGAACAATCCAAGACTGGATGTTGTGGTAAATGTCTATAATTCCTGATGCTGGGAGATGGTGAGGCTGAAAGATCCCTTGGGGGAGTTCTGAGCTTCAATAGGGCTTAAGTGGGCTGATTAAGTGTCTAAATGAAGTCTGGCACAAATATAAGAGTGAAGGGCCATCAGGCTGTCCAAGAAAGGAGGGATCTCCCTGGATTTCAGTGTCTTTGCGTGTGAAATGATGAGTTTGAACTACACAATTTTTGAGGTGCTTTCAGACTAATATTTCATGCTCTGACATAAAAAATTGCTATCATTAAGTATCAAATAATAGTACACATTTGTATGATTTTTAAAGTTAACAAGGCTCATTATTCACAAAGACCCAGCAATATAGATATCAACCTAAATTTATAGTTGTGGTAACTGAACTTCAAAAAAGTGAAATAATTCAGCCCAGATCACAGAGGCCATATCTGTCAGAGCTAAGGATTCAAACTTGTCTCCTGATTTCGGACAGAGTATTCTTTCTTCTATATCCTGCTGTCTCTTTTCAGATCTACTTTAGCTCTGGCGTTGTACATTCCAATATCTATATTCTATAGACCCTTCCAGTTTTGCCATTTTGTATCCAGGGCAGAAAAATGGGGTAGTTTGAAGCTTCTGTGCTGATCATATTATTCCATGACTGGCTGCTACATTTCCAGACTGGGAAGAATCAGGCTCAAAGCAAACAGACAAAAAACCCCAGAGGATTATTTCTAGAAGCAGATGGGTCATTCGGTGAATAGAATACTTGAGTCAGGAAGATGAATTCAAATCTAGCCTCAGACACTTACTAGCTTTGTGATTTTTAATTTCTGCCTGCCTCAGTTTCCTCACTGATAAAAAGACATCAATAATAGTATCTATCTTCCTGGGTTGTTTTGAGGTTCAGTCAATCAATCAATTAATCAAAGTGCTGTGTAGATCTTAAAATGCTGTATAAATGCTAGCTATTATTATGGGATGGTATTGGGATAAAAGGGAATTTGAACCCTTATTAAATTTGACTGGGGATTTTTAAGTTTGAGAAGAAAAGATTTACCAAGAAATGTGGTAGCTATTTTTAAGTAGTTGAAAGGTTGTCACCTGCAGGAGAGAATGGACTTCTTTGTGGCCTCAGAATACAAAATGAAGACTAAGTCAATTTTGCAAACATTGATTGTACCCAGGTTAGTAAAAACAGAAGGATTTTTTTTGGGGGTGGGGGAGGGTCATTAAGATATTTTGGAGCTATGATTTCAACAGTGTGGGAAATCTCTAGTGAAGAAATTCCTTCTGCTTGGCAATTTTTTTCCATGTATATTTAGTCTTATAGTGTTTCTAGGCATACTGAGAAGTTAAGTGACTTGTACAGGGTCATACTGATAGCATTTGTCAGTTAAACTTGACCTTCCTGACTGAGGCCAGTTCCCTATTTCCTAATTCATATTGTTCCTCATGCAAAGTCATTTCAATAGGTAAAGAACGTTCAATAACTTAGAGGTAGGATTGGGGAGGAGGATCTAAGACATTGTGGAGGAAGTTAACTCCTTTAAAAGAAGGAACTCTTTTAGAACTCTAGGAAGAGGAACTTAGGAGGGATGGCATTCTAGGCACAAAGAAATGATTGTGCAAAGACTCCTTGTTAGAAGCGCAACGTCCTGTTTGAGGAATGGTTGGCAAGCCTGTTCAAAATTAGAGTGTGGGAAGGGGAATCAGAAATTACTAGCTACATGACCTTGGCAAACTTCTCCATTCCTTAATTTTTGCTTATCTAATCTAAGTAGATTAGATTTATACATAATAATGTACATTTATATATATGTTTATATATATTATATATTTTTAATTTATATTTTGTTTTATATATATTTATTTATTTTTATTTATATATGTATGTATTATTTAGTAATAATAATATGAAGGGATTAGATTATATTTAATGTATATAAACCATATATAGTATATACAATCTAATCACATATATTATTTAATAATAATAATAATATAAAGGGATTTAGACTAGCTGACCTCCAAAGTCCTTTCTATCTCTATATATTAGCTCCTATATTGCTGTTCTTATTTTTTTTCTTTCCCATCCTTCATTCTAGAAGAGAAGCAATAATACCAATTCTTGACTTACATGTGAGTTGGATTGAAGGAAGAAAGATCTGTGTAAAATTGTCAGCTTTACTCTCTCTGACTATTGGGTATAGTGGATTCAAAAATGAAGTCTTCTTCACTTATACTTTCTAGGAAAGGTTTTTTTGGGGGAGCATGGGTAGGTTTTCAGTCTATTGCTAATAAAGTTCAGGTTTGTGGTTAATTAGAAAGCTAATTCTTATACTTAGCCTGTGTTCATTATTAAAAGAAAGTGATGTTTGCCTGGGGATTGAGGCAAGATAGTCTTATGCTGTCTCTCATGCTCTCTGTGTCAGGCTAATGTTGGGTGGACTTCAGGTTAACTTGGTAGTGAACCAAACTACACTATTTGAGAGAAATTAAATGAGTATTTTTCCTGCCTCAGCATGTGAGCTGATGCACCTACTTCCACAGAAGTGTGGTTTTCTGATCTATCCAAGCCTATCCCTCCACAAACCTGGAACATCAGAGAAGTCTTTTCCATTGCATTCTATATCCAGTTCAGGGAAATATGGTAATGTAGTGGAAAGAGCACTGGCTCTGGAATCAAAAGACCTGGATTTGAATCCTAGCTGTTTTTATGCTGTGCACTTTTGGAAAGACATATAGTCTCTATATACCTTGGTTTCCTCATCTATATATGACATGAGGGAGACTTGCTAGATAGTCTGTAAGGTTTTAGATATATGAGCTATTTGGTCTTGACATCTGTCCTGCAGTTGCACCCTTCTATTTGTGTTGTCTCCTCCTATTAGAATATTAAATCCTTTGTGTATTATGATAGATATTATATGAATACTTAAAAGTACTTTATCTCCTTTCAGTTTCTTACAATCCCATTCTTCCTGATGCTTCCCATTTAGCACCATCAAAACCATCCTTTCAGCCGTTTACCTACAAACTTTTGGGATCATCTTTGACTCCTTCTCTCTGGCATCTTCATTTTCAGTTACTCATTAAACTGTTGACTCCTCCTCTGTGATTTATCTTGAATTCAGGTTTTGAATGCAAAGATTACTTTAGATTAAAATTTTATAGGCAATAGGGAGCCATTGAAGATTTTTTTTTTTTGAGCTGGAGAGAGACATTGATCAAATGTACTGATCAAAGAAGTACATTTTTAGAAACATAGAAGAGGATCTATAAATTAGTATGATGCAAATGAAAGTTTGTCCCAGGAAGTCAATATTCAGAGAATACTTCTTTCCTACAGACATGAACACATCTTATAGTCTTCCATATGCTTATTTATGGGAACAATGGTACTAAGAGAGGAGTGGTCCATAGTGATCCAGAGAGAAGGTTGGATCTAGCATAGGGCTATTGCTTCAAAGGTTTGCTTTCCCACAGATCCTGCAGGGATGAGGGATAGACATCCTTCACTCCTTCCTTATCAGTAAGCTCCTACTCTGCCATGCAGGGATCCTCCTCAACTTTTTTTTTTTTTTTTTGCTTCAGGTCATCAAATATTCCTAGTTGTGGCTCTGACAGAAAGTATAACAGGGTATGTGGGAAAGGGGAGCTTCAAAGAGAGGGAAAGACTAGAAGCTAGGAAACCTCTTAGGATATTATTACAATAGTTAAGGTGAGAGGTGATAAGTGGGAATGGATTGATGTTGGAGACCTAGGAGAAGTAAGAATTGCCAGGACTTGGTGGCTGATTGGTTGTGGGAGAAGAAGGAGGAGTCACAGGTAACTGAGGTTTTGAACAATCAAATAAGAGGAGCAGATCATTAGAAAAACAATAAAGGACCAGACTAATGACCCGTAGGGCCTCATTTGCTCTCCAGTTAATTAAACAGACAACACAGATGATGCTGTCGTTAATAATATCATTCAATTACTGTGTTAGGTAGTACTATGGTCCCCAGGAAACTATTACCCAGAGCTGATTGAGAAAGGGAAATTTCTCTTTGGGGACAGATAAAAAAGAGTTGTATCTTTAGGCATTGACTGGATCTTTGGGCCTAGAAGGGACCATGAGATGAGCTCCTTGAATCTGGGGGGAGTGCATAGGAGGTTGGTATCAAAGGAGCCCTTCATATCTAGTAACTGATTTTAAGCTGTATGAATAATATTCAGAATGAAAGAAGAGGTTGTCTTACTTCCTTCTGCCTTTATTAGACTTAAGAAGGATATGGATGGGAGTGCGTCCCTAGCAACTTTTGTTGAAGAGATTAAAGGCCAGACAATGTGAAGATTAGTTTAAGAAACTAAGGCTGGTTAATGAAGATTTAGTGGGGACAGGATGGCCTGTTGTTAAGTGTTTGAGGCTCTGTAGTGTGGAACAAGGATTTGACTTGTTTTGCTTGACTGCAAAGGGCAGAAATAGGAACTATAGATGAAAATTTCAGAGGCAGATTTTGGCTCAGTCTGAGGGAAAAAAAAGCTTCCAACAATTGAAGCTGTCCCCAAGTGGAATGGGCTGTCCATGGAGATGGTAAGTTCTCTATTGCTGAGATCTTTAAATGAATAAGGAGAGACTATTGGTAAGGGAAACAGTAGGAGGTATTCTTTCTCAGATACAGGTTAGACTAAATGACCTCCCAAAATTTCATCTCTCAGGTTCTGTGATTCTGCATATTTTGAGAGAAGGGTTGACTTCAAATGGGTCAGGTAGCTGGCCTGCTGCTTCTCAGACCTGCTTCAAGTCACTGGTTACAAATTAAATGAAAAGCCTAGTTCAAATTTAGTCCAACTTTCTGCCTGGACTACTAACTGGTCACAGTTTACCAATTTAGCTCATAAAACATTTATCACCTGTGGTTCTAAGCTCTAAGGGAGATGCATTTTAAATAGGACAAGTTTACAGTTTTGTGGTTGTTTAGTCATTGCAGTCGTTTCTGACTCTCTGTAACCCTATTTGGGGTTTTCTTGGCAAAGATACTTTGGTGTTTTGATATTTTCTTCTCCAGTTCATGTTACATATGTGGAGCTGAGGGAAATGGGAGGAAGTGACTCGCCCAGGATCATAGAACTAGGAAGTATCTCAGGTCCTCCTGATCCTAAGGCTGGCACTCTACACACAATGCCACTGACCTTACAAATAGGGGGTAGGGAAGGGGAAATAAAACACAAACAATGATACAGTGATACATAATGATATAGGATGGCTGCACTAGCATGATTCACCAGACCCTTTCCAAAAGCAATGTGCTTGAGGGGGAGATCAGGTGCCACTTTGGAAAAGGTGGCAGGTATCTCTACCAGGATTCTCTTGTTTCCCAGTCTTTTAAATGCTTTAACTTTTCTAATATAAGTTCTGATGACATCACTTACAAGTTTTCCATGGCTTCCTGTTGCCTATGGAATAAAGCCCAAACTCCTTAGTTTGACACCTAAGATACTTTACTTTCTGACCATAAACTACTTTTCCAGCTTTATTTTGTACTTTTTTCCATATCCAGACTCACCCCCTACCTCCTTTCCATCTGCTTTCCTGGGGCATCTTCTGGGCTACTTGTCCTTGACAGCTGTTCTGAAACTACAGTCTTCTGTATGGTATTTTCTCCTTCTATTAAAAAGTAAATGTATAGAACTAGTGGTCTTTTTTTTTGTATATCCAGCACTTAGCATAATGCTGAGCACACAGTGAGTGCTTAATAAATACTTTTTTTTACTCATTCATTTATTCCATGAAACCTCCCCTGACCAACCAAGCATAGTATATAATTTGTATTTGTTGTTCAGTTATTTTTCAATCATGTCTAATTCTTTGTGACCCCACTTGGGCTTTTCTTGGAAGAGATACTGGAGTAGTTTGCTATTCCTTCTCCAGACCATTTTATAGACGAAGAAAGAGAGATAAACAGGATGAAGTGAGTTGCTCAGGATCACACAGGTAGTAAGTACTGAAATCCAGATTTGAACTTAGGAAGATAAGTCTTCCTGATTCAAAACCCAACACTCTATCCTCTGTGCTATCTAGTTGCCTTACTCGATTTCTATACAATTCAGAAAATCATTAAAGTTCAGAGGTCAACCAGCATGATCTCCTTTCACAGAGGAGAAAACTTTGAACCAGAAAGGTAAAGATAAAGTAAATTGCCTGCTAACCTATAAACTTGAGATAAATACTCCAGATGTTGTGTGGCCACAATAGAATATTGTATTGAGTTCTGGCTGCTTTGTTTTAGGAAGTCATTGACAGAACAGATGGAAGATAGTAACCAGGTTAATGAAGGTTCTTAAGATCATACCATATGAGGATGATTAGGTGAAGGAGCTGGCTGAAGAGATGACTTGGGATGAGAGCTTCAAATATGGAAGAGGGCTTAGGATTGCTCAGTTTGGTTATAGAGGAGAAGGCTTTGTAGCAGATGAAGATTGCAGAGAGGTGAATTTTAACTAGATGTAACTTCCTGAAAATGAGAGTTATTCCAAAGTGGAAAATCTGCTCTTCAAGGCTTCCCTTCATTTAAAGTTTACAGTCATTGGTCAGCCTTATTGTAAAGAGAATTATCATTCAAGTAAGGGTTGGACTAGATTTCCTCTTAAGTGCAGTCCAGTGACCATGATTAGTTAGTTGTCTTTTCTGTAGCACCAACTACAGGCCCTTGAACATAATATGTGCTCAAGAAATACTGGCCAATGGAATTGGCTGGATTGCTTGGACTTGATAATCTCTGTACACTTTCTTCCTCATTTGTTCAATAATGCTGATCTCTAGTCTGCTCTTGGGGAGCTCACATATAGGAGGCCAAGATGATGGGGCATTTTAATTCTGGTATATATCTGTTATTTTTACTCTTTTTCCTAAGAATAGGAAAGAATGTAGGTTCTATGAGGACAGAACTCCTTTCCTTTATTTTGGTTTTTACCTTTGCATCCTGCACAGTGCCAGGTACATAGTAGGTACTTAATAAATGCTTGTTAATTAATAGATACTCACTGAATCAGTAACCCTTACCATCTCTCTTCAGTGAAGTCTTCCATATTTCAAGAGAGGGCTGGGAATGAGAGTATGGATGTTTCTACCATTCAAATAATAATAACAATAGCCAGTATTTATATCATGCTAGAAAGTTTATTTGATGGTCACAACAACTGTGGGAGGTAGGTGCTACTACTATTCCCATTTCACAGATGAGGAAGCTAAGACAGAAAGATTAAATTATTTGCTCAGGGTTACTCAGCAAATAAGGGGTAGTTTATTCATTGTGTCAGTGTGGCTGTTTGGCCTAAAGAAGAACAATAGTCAAAGTAGATGTCTTCTTAATTGTGGAACAATTTTTATATATAGAAAACAGCATATACTTATTGTCACTATTAACTCCAATATCTAGGGATTACCTTTATCTGAAGTAAAATGAACACTAGCAATGTTTGGGTAATGGGGGACAAAAAAGATGAATTAGGTCTGGAATCTAGTCCCACATTTATCCTTGAGTCATGATAAGACCTTGGGCAAAACACTTTTAGCTTATATCCTAATTTGTCAAACAGAGAACTAAAAACTCCACTGCCAATCTCCCAGGGATCTTATGAGGATCAAGTGAGATTATGAATGGAGTTAGCTTTTGGAAACTCCTTATTTTCCAAATGTAAATTCAGCCATTCCATCACATACTGGAAAGATAGGCCCTGAGTATAAGATAAACGGCCCTGGGTGTGTCATGTGGAGATCTACTTTTGAATCCAGGTTCTGATGTCTCCATTCTCATTTGTTAAATGAGGGTGAAAATACTTGTACTAGCAAGCTCATGGGGGGTGTTAGGATGAGAGCACTATGTAATTCTTCAAGGTCTACAGAAATGAGAGCCAAATGCTTTTAAGCTGTTACAGGTTTGATTTAAAACCAAATGGAAAATCCTTGTCTTGGGTGCTTCAGTACTGCTGCTAATGGAGGTTCTTTGGGTGAGTGAAGATATGATTGTTTTTTTTATCTGAACACTATGTTAAAACAAATGCTGTGTCTCTTGGGCTAATCTAGGTGTATCTTATCATTGGGAATGCCAAATGACTGATCAGAAGAAACCATGTGTGGCTCCTATCCTTCATGCATCATGCTGTCCATCTGCAGTCTTTTCTGATCTTCCATAAATATTAATTATGCTTATCTTTAGTAGTGCTCCTATGGACCTGGTCTTCTGTTAGAATGACTTCTGTAACCATTTGTTGTCACTGAGAATGGGTAAGCAACAAAATTAAGCCTAATTCTAGCTCTTTCCCTAGATTGGGCCCTGTCTCTGCTTCAGAGAGAGCCCTAAATTTGGCCATAGATTGAGTTTTAATTATGATCACAAAATGAGACTAAGACCTGACATTCTTAACAGATTGAATGCTGACTTTGGTTGTACACTGAACTCTGACCTTAGTCATATAACCAAGCATTCACCTGGATCATAGAACCTTGACCCAAGTCATAGGGTTTAACCACAATCACATGCTAAAACTAAATTAGCTTCTTACCCCTTGTGTTATCCTTAGTTTGTTCCAAGTATTTTCTGTCTTAGCTGTTTAGGTGAGAATATGAAGTTCTGAAAGGACATTAAGGGATATCTCATTTACCATTTGACTTAAGTATGAATTTTTAATGATATACAAACAATAGAATGTTAGACCTGGAAGACATCTTGTAGATCAGATGGCTCAACTCTCATTTTGTAAGAAAATGGATGCCCTGAGAAGTTAAGAGACTTGATAAAAAAAAAAATTGTCCATTTTTTTGTTGGTGGAGCTGTGAACTAATCCAACCATTCTGGAGAGCAATTTGGAATTGTGCCCTTTGATCCACCAGTGTTTCTACTGAGTCTGTATCCCAAAGAGATCATAAAAGAGGGAAAAGGACTCACAGGGACAAAAATGTTTGTAGCAGTTCTATTTTTTGGTGACAAATAATTGGAAATTGAATTGATACTCATCAGTTGGGAAATGGCTGAATAAGTTATGGTATATGAAAGTAATGGAGTTATTATTCTATAAAAAATGATAAGCAGGCTGATTTCAGAGAAGCCTGGAAAGATTTACATGAACTGATGCTGAGAGAAGTGAGTAGAACCATGAAAACTTTGTGCACAGTTAATAGCAAGATTGTGTGATGATCAATTGTGATAGACTTGTATATTCTTTGCTCTAATGTCAGCATCCCCAACACTTGACCTTTTATTACTTACCAGATCTGGATTCAAGTGCCCTACCCATACTGGTTAATGTCCTCTGGAGTGTTATACTCCATCTCATCGATATTCCTTCCAAAATGTGGAGAATCAAGGGCAGTGCAGGTTGGCACTGATCTAGGCACTGAATTCTCTCTCCAGGGCTGGGGCTAAGAACTCTTTGCCACCCTCTTTGCTGGATTTCTTAAGAGTCTCCTGGCCTCTCGGAACCCATGGGCTTCAGATCTAACTTCAGGTACTGTGGAGTAAGGAGTGGGGGGAAGCTGGATTTATGTATGATGAAAAGGGGGATCCTTAGAGCAGACATAGGAAAGAGTGGGTGGCTGGGGGGGAAGCATTTAAGGGTAGAATTTTGAGGGTGGGATGGGAAGAAAAATGGAGAACAGGATAAAAAATCGTAAGGAAAGATACAGAATACTTAAATCATAAGTAACAGAGTCAGGAATCAGAATTCTGAATCGTCCATAGGACATTGACTTTTAGCTCATGAAACATTAAGCTGGAATTCATATATCATATCAAATATGTGTTTCCTAACAATTATGGCTGTCCTAAAGTGGGAGGTGGTGGCCAGATGACCATTTGGCAAGGATATTACAGTGAAGATTCCTATTCCAGTATACGCTGGGCTAGATGATCTCTGAGTTTCTTTCTGATATTGAGATTCTTTGATACTAGGAATAATCAAGTCAAATAATCAAATCCATTGAATAATTAACTTATACTAAAATAAGACACTTATTTTATTTTAGATTGGATATTCTTATCTCTCTTCTTACATGTCAGTTCCTTCTCTTTATAACCACTTCCCTCTTTCCCCTACCCTACCTCACTAATGAGTCCTTTTTCTTCTTTTGCTAAATTATCTCTCATAGTCATCATCCCTTTCTCTATGCCTATAACATTTCATACTTGGACTATTGCAACAGCTTCCTAACTTGTCTTCTAGACATCAGGCATTTCATCTCCATTCCATACAGCTTAAGATTCCAAATTCATTTTCTTAAGCCACAGATTAGGTAATACTCCTTTCCTTCTCAAAAATTCTCAGTCATTCTTCATTGAGGACAGTGCCTCTGTTAGTAGTTTGAACAATTTCTGAACTTTATCTCATAGGCAAAGAGCTTACATTCTGGGGAAACATGTACAGAAAGTAATTTCAAGAAATAGAGAGCACTTGTAGTAACTGGAGAATCAGCAAAGACCCTTTTTAGAAAGGGGCACCAGAACTGAACTTTAGGGAGGCTATAGATTCTAAGAGTCAGAGGTGATGAAGAAGTGTATTCTAGCCTTGGGGGAACAAAGGCACATTTGGTATCTCCCCTACTAGACTGTGCAAGCTCTTAAAAGGCAGAGAAGAGGTTTTATCTTGTTATCCCCTTTAGTGCTGAGTGCATATTAAGCTTAATAAATGTTTTTTTGAATTGACTTCTATTAAGGTTAAGTCCCTCAGGCCCTCTGGACCTCATCAGGAAAATGAGAGGATTGGATAAATAGAAAAGGTCTCATTTTAACTCTTACCATGAAATATATCTTTAATATTATGTTTTCTAAGGTTTTACCAATGAATTGAAGAAACTGGGACATGCTCAGTATGGAGAAGAGAAAAGAGGAACATAAGAATTGTTTTTAAGTCTTTCAAAAGACTATGATGTGTAATCAATATTAGGTTTGTTCAGCTTGACCTCAGAGGGCAGAAGTAGGAATACCTAGTGGCAGTTTTAGTGAGATGTGTCTCAACTTGTTGCAACGAAAAGCATGCTAAATAATCAGAATTGCCTAAAAGTTTTGTGTTGTATAATAGTGAGTTTCCCTTCCCTGGAAGTATTCAAGCAGAGACTAGTCAATTTTTTTGTTAAGAATGTTGCAGAAAGTATTTCTATTTCAGTACAGGTGGGACTAGGAGAACTATTTCTTTTATAAACTATCAGAGCAAGAAGGGACTTTAGGAATCATTTAAATGAACAATTCTCAAAGTGGTCCAGAGGTCTCTGAGACCTTTCAGGGGAGTTTGCAAGGCCAAAACTCTTTATAGTACTACTGAAATGTTTTAATTTCTGATACAGTAAATATTGAGACATGTAAGGAAGGAAACAAGCTCTTATTAAGTAACTATTATGTGCCAGACACTGTGCTAAGCACTTTACAAATATCTTATTTGATCTTCATAACAACCTTGGGAGATAGGTATTATTATTATTATTAGCCCTATTTTCAAGTCAAGGAAACTGAGGCAAATACAGATTAAGTGATTTCTCCAGGGTCATACAGATCTTAGGTGTCTGAGGTTGGATCTAAATTCAAATTTTCCTAACTCCAGACCCAGCATTCCACTTTGCTACTAGGTGTTTGGGATCCACATAAACAAAAATTTTTTGGTATCTTTAAGCATTTTTAAGGGTGTAAAGGGATCTTGAGACCAAAAAGTTTGCAAATTGCTGATCCAACTTTAGGGATTTGAGAGTCAACGAGAGGATATATTCCCAAAATCACATAGCTAGAAAAGTTTTCAGAACAGAATCATGAACTCAGGTCTCCTGAATGTCAGAATATAGAAGTTATATCTACTTTCTAGAATCCCTCTTCAGCTTGAAAATTCTGTATCCTGTAAAACACATTTGAAAAGCTGTATTATTTTTGTATTTCTTTAAAAAATTTTTATTATTTTCCCCCAATTACATATAAAATAATTTTTAATATTTGTTTTATATTTTTCAAATTTTGAGTTCCAAGTTTTATCCTTCCCTCTCCCCCTCAACACAGTTCTATTTGATATAGGTTAAACATTTGCTATCTTCAACGCATATTTACATAAAGGTCATATTTTATATCTCAGTCATATTGTGAGAGAAAGAACAGACCAAAAAAAAGATACCATGAAAAAAATAACGAAAGTGAATAATAGTATTGTTCAATTTGCATTCAATTACATTCAGACTTCATCAGTTTTTTTTTTTTCGAGTCTTCTAAGTTCTTTGAAATTTTCTTGGATTGTTGTATTGCTCAGAATAGCCAAGTTATTTAGAGCTGATCACTGTACAATAATGCTGTTACTTTGTACAATGTTCTCTTAATTCTGATCACTTCATTTTGCATCAGTTCATGTAAGTCATTCCTATTTTTCTTTAATTCATTCTGCTTGTCATTTCTTATAGTATTCCCTCACAATCATAAACAACAGCAATTTCCCAATTTGATGGACATCCCTTCAACTTCCAATTCTTTGCCACCATGAAAAAGCTTCTATAAATAATTTTTTTGTACAAATACTTCCTTTCCCCTTTTTTTTGGATCTCTTTGGGATAGAGACCTGGTAGTGGTATTGCTGGATCAAAGGTATATACAGTTTTATAGTCCTTGGGATATAGTATCAAATGGCTCTCCAGAATGGTTGGATCAGTTAACAGTTCCACCAACAATGCATTAGTGTTCCAATTTTCCCACATCCCCACAACATTTATCATTTTCTAATGTCATAGGTATGAGGGAATACCTCAAAGCTGTTTTTTTTTTGCAACAACATTATTATTTTTTTAAGCTTTTTATTTGTATAACATATGTATGGGTAGTTCCCCAACCTTGATCTTTACAAAGCTTTCCAATACAAATTTTACCCCCAGTCCCCTCCCCTCCCCTAGATGGCAGGAAGTCCACTACATGTTAATAATGTTGAAATGCTTGAGAAGTTATGCAAGAAAAATCCTATCTACAAAAAAAAAAAAAGAATCAGAGAAAGGCAACACAATGCAAGCAAATGTCAATAGAGATCATGAAAATGTTACATTGTGGTCCATATTTCATGTCCCTCTTTCTGGGTGTATATGGTTTTCTTCAGTGAACAACTGGAACTGGTTTGAGACAATTCTTTATTGCAGAGATCCATGTCCATCAGAATTGATCATCATGTAATACTGTTGTTGCTGTGCATGATGATCTCCTGGCTCCGCTCGTTTCACTCAGCATCAGTTCATGCAAGTCTCTCCAGGCCTCTCTGAAATCGTCCTGCTGGTCGTTTCTTACAGAACAATAATATTCCATAACATTCGTATACCATAATTTATTCAGCCACTCTCCAATTGATGGGCATCCCTTCAGTTTCCAGTTTCTAGCCACTACAAAAAGGGCTGCCACAAACATTCTTGCACATGTGGGTCCCTTTCCCTCCTCTAAGATCTCTTTGGGATATAGGCCCAGTAGAAACACTGCTGGGTCAAAGGGTATGCACAGTTTGACAACTTTTTGAGCATAGCTCCAAATTCAAAGCTGTTTTAATTTGCATTTCTCTAATCAGCAGTAACTTAGAGAATTTTTTCATATAATTATAAATAACTGATTTCTTTATATGAAAACCATTCATATTCTTTGAACCATTACTTTGTATTTCTACCATCTTGATACCATCTTTAATACTCACCAATCAAGTTTTTTCTACTTAAATATAAAGGCATTTCATATGCTTTCCTGAGAATGGGTTTTGACTGGAGGTTGGAGGGAAGTAGACCATAAATATTCAGAGGGCAGAAGGTCCTTGCAGGGAGGACATTGAGGCAGAACTTCTGAGACAGGAAAATGAATGCAGACCTGAGGGAAAGACACCAATGACTTAACATTTTTGCTTCTGGTCGGCATAGTCAGCAGCATTTCCTGAGGCTCTTTCTTCCCCATGTCTGGAAGATAATTTCAGCATTAGTGATCTCAGCAGGTTATGTTTTCTTTTTCTAAACTGTGGGCAAGAGTTTGAAAACTGTGGGGGGAGAGGATGGAAAGACATCTGGGTCTTGGCAACTTATTGATCTGAAGAGAATATAAGACCAAAGGAGCTGGCTCTTAGAATATAGAATGTGAGAGCTGGAAAGGACTTGGGGGCACAGTATGTTGGAAAGCGACTTTAGAATAGAATATGTTATAGTTCAAGGGGATTCTAGAATATAGAACGTTAGAACCAAAAAGGATCCAGAACATAGAATGTTAGAACTGGAAAGGACCAAAGAGAAGGGACCTTAAAGATCATCTCATTTGACAACAGGGGAGACAGGGGACTAGAGAGGTGAAATAATACAATCACATATAGCAAATGGGTGAGTAAAAGGAGGAGTAGAACTCATTCTCTTGAGTCAGTGTCTGGTGCCATTTCCCCAACCTCACACTGCTTCCAAGAGGGATATTGAATTGGCTGCCAGTAAATGTGAAGACCAGCCATCAGATTTCACCAACCAAAAACTCCTGAGGGCCTGATTCTAACCGATTGAATGCCTTCCAGAGCATCTAGACTCTAATAAGACAGATGCAGTGATTTTTTTTCCCTCCCTTCATCAAATCCTCATTCCTCATACTCAGGCAGCAGTGTTATGGGATTTTTAATTCAAAGAGCTTGTGCCTTCCTAAACAGAAGGTCATTCTCAATTCATCTTTCAGGGTGGCACAAAGCAGGCTGGGATGTAACACAGCTTCTACTCCGGTTCTCTCCAGAGAAGGAAGAGGGATGCTGATGTTGTGCTCCATTTAATCCAGCCACCTCCCCATTCCTTGCTCGTTTCTGCCTTTAAGTCATGGGAGGCAACCCAGGGGATTGGCGTTTGGAGATCTGAATTTTAGTCCTGGCTTTTTTGCTGGATGTTTTCCCAAGTGCTCTCTAGCAGTATGAACCAGGGCAATTTAATTTCCTTCTCAACCTCAGTTTTCTTTCTCTGTAAAGGACATCTAAGATCCTGTTCAGCTCTGACATTCAGTGACTCTTTGTTGATATCAGATGGCTTTCCTGGGTTACCTGTTATCTCTCTTCCTTTCCAAAGCTTATGCCTCTAACCACTCAGTTTATGTACCATTTCTTTCAGGAAACCTTCTTTTGACTACTCCAGCTTCTACTGACCTCTCTCTTTCCCTCTAATTGTTCTTGTCAGTACTGCACATGTAACACCCTGATTCCTTTTTTTTTTCCTATGTATAATTGCTGACTAATCATTTCATGTCTATATTCTTACCTCCTCACCTATAATACCAAGCTCATTTTACAACATGGGATCACTGTTTTCTTTTGCAATTGCTAGTCCAGCTGCCAGTTGCCAGAGATGTCCTGCTCTAGGGCAGGAGCCTGGAGCAAACTCAGCTGGGACCATTTGAGCAGACCGTGCTTAACTGGATCTGATTTCACAGCTTCATCATCACTTGCACCCCACTCTGACACACACTAGCAGGGGGCCCAGGAGCAGCACAAGTCATGACTCCAGTGGATTTATTCAGCCAAAAATGACCCCCCTTCCCTTCCATTGCCACAAGGACAAGACAAGGCAGATGCTACTGAAGCTGTACCAGTACCTTCCTGCCTCAGTTTCTCTCCTTAGCTCCTCCACATCAATCTTTCAATTACTCAATCAACAAACTTTTATTAAAGATCAGTTGTGTCCCAGTCACTGTGGTGACAGTGTAAAAAGCAAAATAGTGTCTGGTCTTATTCCATGTCCAATGAAAGAGACAGCATGCACATATAGAGGTATGAATAAAACACATACAAATCATCTAGATATAAGGCAGCTAGAGGCACTAGCAGCTAAGGGAACCAAGAAAGGCCTTATATAGAAAGTAGTGTATGCAATGGTTCTTGAAGTAAACCAGAGAGTCTAAGGGAGGGGAAGGGAGGGTGGAGAACATTACAAAGCATGGGAAACAGCCGGTGCAAATCATGACTAATGGCTTATCTGTGTCTCCATCATATCACTCCATTCCTATAGTTTTCTGAATTCCTCCAGACTCCTCTGCAGCAAGGTTAGCATCATCACCTGCAGCACTGAGGGCCTTAGAAAAAGACCCTTCCCTCCATGCTTTCCTCCGTATTTTCTGAAACTTCCAATTGGAATATATCTCAGGGAACATAGATTGTAGACTGAGGGGAGTGGGTCTCAGAAGTTAATTATGTAATCCAACTTGTACCAAACTGAAATCATTTCTATAATATCAACTTTTTTTGTCTGCCACATCACATTACTGATTCATTAAAACTCAGGTCTTTTTCTTTTAAAATAAAAACTTCTATTTAATCTACCTTCATCTTGGAGATTCATTTTTTTGAATACAAGACTAAAACTTTATATTTACATTTACATTTATCCCCACTGAAAGTCAAATCTAAAAGATTTATCCCAATTTTCTATCATGTGCATCCTAAGTTTTGTATTTTTCTGGGTGAACATCTCCATTTCTTTCTACTGATCATTATGAGGCATGAATATATGATTCTTCTCCATCCTAATGTAGATTTTTGGATGTAAATATCTTGATAGATATTTCAGAAGAAATGATATACAAATATCGCACTGCTATCCATCCCCTCCAAATAACAGTTGGGGAAACAGAAACACCTATAGAGGTGAAGTAATACAATCACATAGCAAATGAGTGAGTAAAAGGGGGAGTAGGACCCTGAGTCAGTGTCTACTGCCACTTCCTCAATCTCACACTGCCAACAAGAGGGTTATTGAATTGACTTCTAGTAAATATGAAGACCAGACCAATTTCACCAACCAAAAATTCTTGAGCATGTGTTCTAGCTAAAATGTGGCATAGTGTTCTGGATATGACCAAGCTCTAGCAGTACTCTAATTTTCCCAGTTCTTTTTGCATTATCTTTCTTGGTTATCCTATCTGTAGGATGACTCTCTTGAGTCCACTAAAATCTATACAACTTTTCCAAATGTACTACTAACTAATTAACCTTCCCCTTTCTTATGTCTGGGCAGTTAGGTGGCTCAGTGGATTGAGTGCCAGCCCTGAAGTCAGAAGTTCAAATCTGGTCTCAGACACTTACTAGCTGTATGATCCTGGGCAAGTCACTTAACCCTGTTTGTCTCATGGTAAACTACTGTGAAGTTCACAAAGCCCTTGCTATTAACCTGTTTTGTTCATTTTCACATACCTCTTAAACATCAATGTTTTTGAATATTCCTCTTCTAGACCTGTTGAGAATATGATATTTTAAGAAAGATATAAGTTCAAATTCTGGTTCTGAGTTCTACTTCTGCTTGGTGACTGGAGATATTGATATCTCTGTGGCTATTCCCTTGAGATGCCTGATGAATAATTATAGGCTATAATATACATTTGTATTCTATATCTTCCCAGGGCACTGGGGACAGGCCTTTCAAGAATAATCATCTCTGAGTAAGCCAGAAGAGCCAGGCCCATCTAATTGACTCCTGTGACAGATTGGTAGGGCTTTAATGAGGGCTAAGATAAGATCAGAGGGCTAAGATAAAAGCAATTAGAGGAGGAAGGAAGGAGGGATGAATTAACATTTGAAAGATAAAATGAGGGAAAATAAATAGATCAGATACTAGACTGAGGAAGGAAAAAGGGCAGGTGAAATGTCCTGGATTTAGGGAAGGAAGGCTTGGGATGAGGGTGGTGATGATTTTTATTAATCTGTGTTAATGTGATCTTCACTGGGGGATAGGTGAACTCTGGTAAATTATCTCTACAAAGTTTGGATTAGGTGGGGGCAGGTTTGTGTGGCCCAATTACAATTCTGCTAAGGGGATAAGCATTTAAATTAGAACTCCCTTCTTTCTCTTCTCCCCTCCCCTCAGCCCCATTTCCAGGACCATCCATGGATGACCTGGAAGACAGGCCATCAATGAAACTCATTTAGATTTAGAGCTTCCAATTTAGTTCTGAGAACTTATTGGGTTAGTGGCTTAGTATATCTTGTAACTTTCATATTATTTCATATTATTTGTGAATCTATTTGTGAAACCCTTGTTGTAGTCAATGCATTTTGCCTATTGAGCATTCTAGGATCTTAGGTTTTGAGGGCTTTTTGGGAACCTAAAGATTGGCTAGTCATTTGCATATAAAGAAAGTGAAATGCAAAGTGATAAAGTGACTTTTCCAATGTCACACAATTAGCAAGGAACAAAACCACAGTTAAAATCCAGATCCTAGAATTCCAAATAATAGTAGTATTTTTTCTCCTAATATTCTTTCTAGTAGGTAATTTGGAAAAAAGGGCTGGAGCTGGAGGCATTCAGATGTGCCTTTGGAAACAAAGAATATTTCAAGTATTTGGTAGTACAGATTAGGACTTTTAGTCGTAAATCAGTCAATAAACACTTATTAAATGTCTATTAAGTGCAACTAGGTGGTAAAGTGGATAGGATTCCAGGTCTGGAATCAAGAAGACTTACCTGCCTGAGTTAAAAATCTGGCCTTACTTATGGCTATATGACTCTGCAGAAGTCACTTAACCCTGGTTGCCTCAGTTTACTCATCTGTAAAATAAGTTGGATCAGCTGTAAAATGAGCTGGAGAAGGAAATGGCAAACTACTCTGGTATATCTGCTGAAAAAACCCCAAAGAGGATCATGAAGAATGACATAGGATGGAAAATGACTGAACAATCCACAGAAGAAGAACCCAGAGAAGCCAGTGGACTCATCTCTATGAGAAGGAAGAGCATTCCAGGTATGAAGGGCAATCAGAGAAAATGCCCAGATTAAGAAATGGTTTATCTTGTTTCAGTGTCACAGGATAAAAGAGTGGAAGATATAAGAAGAATGGAAAAACATGAGGGGCTAGATTATGATGGGCTTTGAATGTCAAACAGAGCATTTTGGTGATTTTGGAACGTGATAGGGAGTTCCTGGAGTTTATTGAGTAGAGGAGTGACCTTGTCAGATCTATGTCTTAGAAAAAGCTGACTCCAGTACTACATAGGGAGGACCATAGATTTATGATTGGAAGGGACTTGCAAAGCTATTGTTAAGTTTAGTCCTCTCATCTTACAAACAAACCAAAAAAACAAAAAACAAAACAAAACCTGAGACATGGAAAAATGACTAAGAAATGTAACAGGCTTTACGTTTGCATGTAAAGCCTGGTATTTAGGACAATTTTTTGAACCCAGGTATAAAATGTTATTGTTGAGTTTTTTGCATCATACTTGGCTCTTCAAGACTCTATTTGGGGTTTTCTTGGTAAAGATAATGGAGTGATTACCATTTCCTTCTCCAACATAGACTATATGTCTATGGACAGGATTTGAATGTAAGCATTCCAGATTCCAAGTGCACTTGGCTCTTTTCAGCAATTAGGTGATTCAAACCAACACATTTGTGATGAAAAGAACCATCCACACCAAGAGAAAAAGCTATGGAGACTGAATGTGAATCAAAGCTTAGTATTTTCACCTTATTTTTTTGTGTTGGTTGCTATTTTGTTGCATTTTTCTCTTGTGTTTTTTCATTCTTTCACCTTTTGATCTGATTTTTCTTGTGCAGCATGATGAATATGGAAATATGTTTAGAAGAATTGCACTTATTTAAACTATACTGAATTGCTTGTTGTCTATGGGAGGGGATGTGAAGGAGGGAGGGAGAAAAAAAATTGGAATACAAGGTTTTGCAAAGGTAAATTTTGAAGACTATCTTTGCATGTATTTGGTAAAATAAAAAAACATAAAAATAGGGGGAAAATGAAACAAAAAGGAAAAATAAAAAAAGATGTGCCCTGGGACAGCTAGGTAGTCCAGTGTTTAAAGTACCTGTCCTGGAGTCAGTCAGGAGAACCTGAGCTCAAATTCAATCTCAGATACATGGGAGGGAGAGAGGGAGAAAAAAGTTGGAATACAAGGTTTTGCAAAGGTGAATTTTAAATATTATCTTTGTATATATTTGGTAAAATAAAAAGCCATTAAAATAGGGGGGAAATGAAACAAAAAGAAAAAAAAATAGATGTGTCCTGGGACAGCTAGGTAGTCCAGTGTTCAGAGTACTGGTCCTGGAGTCAGGAGGACCTGAGTTCAAATCCAATCTCAGACACATGCTAACTTTGTGACTCTAGGCAAGTCACTTAAGCCCAATTGCCTCCCTACCCCCTCAACAATATTTTTTAAAAAGCTATGCCCTAGGGCAACTAGGTGGCAAAGTGGATAGAGCACCGGCCCTGAAGTCAGGAGGAACTGAGTTCAAATCTGATCTCAGACACGTAATATGTCCTAGCTGTATGACCCTGGGCAAGTCACAACCCAAATTGTCTCATCAAAAATAATAATTATAATAATAATAATGCTATGTCCTAGGTTTGCCCTTGAAGGAACAGAGATAATTAGATAAAGATAAAGAAGAAGTGCTTACAAGTATGGTGTTCAATTGTAAGGTATGCATGCTCCTTTCTAACTTTGGCAAGTTTGTAAGGCTTAAGGTGAAAGAACAGATAGAGTATGTTGGTAGGAGCAGCTGCTTGCACCAAACCAAGAAAACAAGAGAAACAATAAATAGATTCTACAATATGAGGCTGGGAAGGAGTCTAATATTGGCTAGAGGGGGGCGGAGCTAAGATGGCAGAGTGAAAGCGTGACTCTGTGTCCTCCTCCCATCTTCTCTCAAACCAACAATAAAATAAGCCTCTGAACTGATCTTCAAGTCAACGAATTCAGAAATATTTGGACACTGCTCTCTGAAGAACTTCATATCAGGTTTGTCTAACTCGGACAGAGGGATAAACAAGCAGACTAGGATATAGGCCGGAAGTGAGGGTGGGACTCAGCTCAGCTCATTGTGGCAGAAATTCCAAACTCCAAATTCCAAACACCTGGAGTTTATCTGAAGCACTTGGGACACCCTGCCCTGATTGAGGGCAAGTGTTCTGGCAGACTTGCCTTGTTTAAGAAGTAATTCACACTTAGTCCTAGCTCCCACCGGCCCAGCACCTTAAGTTAATTCTCGGAAGTGCCCCAAGGCAAAGAGCTTTAGTGGCAGTTTTTCCAAACCTTAAAGAGATATACACGATGTCTAAAAAAAATGAAGAAGCAAAAGAGAGCTCTCACTATAGACAGCTTTTATCGAGACAGAGAAGGGCTGACCCCAGATCCTGAGGTTCCTTTAGACAAAACTCAAGAGGAAATCAGCAAGGACCATCACTGGTCCCCTTTTCAAAAGGCCTTTCTGGAAGATTGCATAAAAATCCCGAAAGAGAGCTGGAGGATAAATGGGAAAATAAATTGAAATCAGTGCAAGAAGGATACAATATCTTGCAAGAAGGATATGATGCCCTGCAAAAGAGATATGAAAAAGACACCAATTTATTGAAAAATAAAATTAGTGAAGTGGAAAAAGAGTGCAATGAACAAAAAATTGCAATTGGCCAGTTACAAAAGGAACTTAAAAAGGTAATTGAGGAAAACAACACTTTAAAAATAAGAATTGAACAAATGCAAGTGAATGACTCAATAAGACTTCAAGAATCAGTCAAACAAAAACAAAAAAATGAAAAATTAGAAGAAAATATGAAATATCTCCTAGGAAAAACAACTGACTTGGAAAATAGATCTAGGAGAGACAGTCTAAGGATTATTGGACTTCCTGAAAGCCATGATGAAAAAAAAATCTAAACACTATCTTCCAGGAAATCCTGAAAGAAAACTGCCCTGAGATTGTAGAATCAGAAGGAAAAATCACCATTGAAAGAATTCACCAATCACCTCCTGAAAGAGACCCCAAAATTAAAACCCCAAGGAATATCGTGGCTAAATTTCAGGACTATCGCACCAAGGAAAAGATTCTGCTAACAGCTAGAAAGAAACAATTCAAATACCGAGGATCAATAATTAGAATCACATACGATTTGTCAGCCTCCATATTGAAGGATCTAAGGGCCTGGAACCAGATATTCCGAAGGGCAAAGGAACTTGGATTACAACCAAGAATAACCTATCCAGCTAGAATGAGCATCATCCTCCAAGGAAGAAGATGGTCATTCAATGATATAGGTGAATTTCACCTATTTCTAATGAAAAGACCAGATCTGAACAAAAAATTCGACATCCAAACACAGAACTCAAGAGAAGCATAAAAAGGTAAAAAGGAAAGGATTCTTGAGAACTTTATTTCTACTATGGGGATACTTAAAGTTTGAGGGTATAATTAACTAGGTATTACTTTGATAATATGAAAAAGAGAACTAGAGGGGGAAAGGTTGTCATACTGGGAAAAGAGGGAAAAAGTGGTAAAATAAGATCTAAAAAAAGGAGATAAAAACAAGATAAAATCTCTTGAAGAGGCAAAGAAAACCTAATATAATTGAGAGAAAGAGGGGAGGGAGATGAGCATTGTGTAAATTTTACTCTCATCAGGTTGGGCTCTAAAAGTGTATATCAGACGCTTGATTTCACATAGAAATTTGTCTGTTGCTAGAGGGAAGTGGGAGGGAAAGGAGGAAAAAGAAAGGGATAAATTATTAGAAGGGAAAATAGAAGAATCAGGGGAAAGGAGTTAAAAAAAGGGGGAAGGGATCTAAAGGGTGGTGGATTGTTTGGGAGAGGGGGTCATCAAAAGCAAAGTACTGAGGAGGGGGGAAGGGAGAAAGGGGAAAGGAAAGGGGAAAACATAACTTGGGTAAATAAGATGGCAGGAAATAAAGAATTAGTTATTCTAACTGTGAATGTGAATGGGATGAACTCTCCCATAAAGCGGAAGTGGATATTAGACTGGATTAAAAACCAGAATCCCACAATGTGTTGTCTACAAGAAACAGATCTAAAACATAGTGACACATATAGGATGAAGGTAAAAGGCAGGAGCAGAAAATATTATGCTTCAGGTGAACAAAAAAAAGCAGGGGTAGTAATCCTTATCTCAGATCAGGTAAAAGCCAAGATAGATCTAATCAAAAGAGATAAGGAAGGAAACTATATTTTATTAAAGGGTTCCATAGATAATGTAGCAATATCAATACTAAATATATATGCACCAAGTGCAATAGGATCCAAATTCCTAGGGGAGAAATTAAGAGAGATGCAAGAAGAAATAGACAGCCAAACGATACTAGTGGGGGATCTCAACCTTGCTCTCTCAGAACTAGATAAATCAAACCACAAAATAAACAAGAAAGAAACTAGGGAGATAAACCAATTGTTAGAAAAGGTAGGTATGATAGATCTATGGAGAAAGTTGAATGGAGACGGTAGGGAGTTTACTTTTTTCTCAGCAGTCCATGGAACCTATACAAAAATTGACCATGTGTTAGGGCATAAAACCCTTAAAATCAAATGCAGAAAGGCAGAAATAGTAAATGCATCTTTTTCAGATCATGATGCAATAAAAATCACATGCAATATAAGGCCAGGAGAAAATAAACCAAAAGTTAATTGAAAATTAAATAATCTAATCCTGAAGAATGAATAGGTGAAAGAGCAAATCATAGACACAATCAATAATTTCATCCAGGAGAATGACAATAAGAAGACAACATACCAAAATTTGTGGGATACGGCCAAAGCGGTTATAAGGGGCAATTTTATATCTCTAGATGCTTACTTGCATAAAATAGAGAAAGAAAAGATCAATGAATTGGGCTTATTATTAAAAAAACTAGAAAAAGAACAAATTAAAAACCCTCAATTAAATACCAAATTGGAAATTCTAAAAATAAAAGGAGAAATTAATAAAATTGAAAATAAGAAAACTATTGAATTAATAAATAAAACTAAGAGTTGGTTATATGAAAAAACCAACAAAATAGATAAGCCTTTAGTTAATTTGATAAGAAAAAGGAAAGAGAAAAATCAAATTGTTAGTCTCAAGAATAAGGGAGAACTTTCCTCCAATGAAGAGAAAATTAGAGCAATAATTAGGAGTTACTTTGCCCAACTTTATGCCAGTAAGTTTGATAATCTAAATGAAATGGAGGAATATCTACAAAAATATAGATTGCCCATGTTAACAGAAGAGGAAATAAATTATTTAAATAGCCCCATATTAGAAAAAGAAATAGAACAAGCTATTAACCAACTCCCTAAGAAAAGAATTCCAGGACCAGATGGATTTACATGTGAATTCTACCAAACATTCAAAGAACAATTAATTCCAATACTACACAAATTATTTGAGAAAATAGGGACAGAAGGTATATTGCCAAATTCCTTCTATGAGACCAATATGGTGCTGATAGCTAAACCAGGTAGCTCTGATAGCTAAACAGAGAAAGAAAACTATAGACCAATTTCCCTAATGAATATTGATGCAAAAATTTTTAATAAGATATTAGCAATGAGATTACAGAAGGTCATCCCCAGGATAGTACACTATGACCAAGTAGGATTTATACCAGGGATGCAGGGCTGGTTCAATATTAGGAAAACTATCAGCATAATTAATTATATTAATAACCAAACTAACAAAAACCATATGATTATCTCAATAGATGCAGAAAAAGCCTTTGATAAAATCCAACACCCTTTCCTATTAAAAACACTAGAGAGTATAGGAATAAATGGGCTTTTCCTTAAAATGATCAGTAGCATCTATTTAAAACCATCAGCAAGCATCATATGTAATAGAGACAAACTAAAACCATTCCCAATAAGATCAGGAGTGAAACAAGGCTGCCCACTGTCACCATTACTATTTAATATTGTATTAGAAATGTTAGCTTTAGCAATAAGAGAAGAAAAAGAGATAAAAGGAATCAGAGTAGGTAATGAAGAAACCAAATTATCACTCTTTGCAGATGACATGATGGTATACTTAGAAAACCCTAGAGACTCAACTAAAAAACAACTAGAAACAATTCATAACTTTAGCAAAGTGGCAGGATTCAAAATTAATCCACATAAATCATCAGCATTTTTATATATTACCAACAAAGTTCAGCAGCAAGAGATACAAAAAGAAATTCCATTCCAAATAACAGATGATAGGATAAAATATTTGGGAATCTATCTGCCAAGGAACAGTCAGGAACTATATGAACTAAACTACAAAACACTTTCCATACAAATAAAATCAGACCTAATCAATTGGAAAAATATTAAGTGCTCATGGGTAGGCAGAGCGAACATAATAAAAATGACAATACTACCCAAACTAATCTACTTATTTAGTGCCATACCAATCAAACTCCCAAGAAATTATTTTACAGATCTAGAAAAAATAGTAGCAAAGTTCATTTGGAAGAACAAAAGGTCAAGGATTTCAAGGGGATTAATGAAAAAAAAAGGCAGATGAAGGTGGCCTTGCTGTACCAGATCTAAAACTATATTATAAAGCAGCGGTCATCAAAACCATTTGGTACTGGCTAAGAAATAGAGCAGTAGATAGTGGCACAGGATAGGTTATCAGGACAATCTAGGCAATAACATTAACAATTTAGTGTTTGATAAACCCAAAGACCCCAGCTTTTGGGATAAGTACTCACTCTTCGGCAAAAACTGCTGGGAAAATTGGAAACTAGTGTGGAAGAAATTAGGGCTTGACCCATACCTAACACCACATACCAAGATAAGATCTAAATGGGTTCAAGATCTAGATATAAAGAGTGATTTTGTAAGCAAATTAGAGGAACGTAATATAGTTTACCTCTCAGACCTATGGAGACGGAATAAATTTATGTCCAAAGAAGATCTGGAACTCCTAATTGAACACCAGATGGATAATTTTGATTATATTAAGTTAAAAAGTTTCTGTACAAATAAAACTAATGCAGACAAGATTAGGAGGGAAGCATCAAACTGGGAAATCATCTTTACATTTAATGGTTCTGATAAAGGCCTCATTTCTAAAATATATAGAGAATTGTCTCATATATATATAAGAATTTTTTAGTGGCTAGAAACTGGAAACTGAATGGATGCCCATCAGTTGGAGAGTGGCTGAATAAATTATGGTATATGAATGTTATGGAATATTATTGTTCTGTAAGAAACGACAAGCAGGGGCAGCTAGGTGGTACAGTGGATGGAGCACCAGCCCTGAAGTCAGGAGGACCTGAGTTCAAATCTGGTCTCAGACACTTAACATTCCCTAGCTGTGTGACCCTGGGCAAGTCACTGAACCCCAATTGCCTCAGCAAAGAGCAAAAAAAAAAAGAAAAAAAGAAATGACCAGCAGGACGATTTCAGAGTGTCCTGGAGAGACTTGTATGAACTGATGCTGAGTGAAATGAGCAGAACCAGGAGATCATTAGACATGGCAACAACAATACTATATGACGATCAATTCTGAGGTCCATGGCTCTCTGTAACAAAGAAATGTCTCAAACCAGTTCCAATTGTTCACTGAAGAAAACCATATACACCCAGAGAGAGGGATATGAAATATGGACCACAATGTAACATTTTCATGATCTCTATTGATGTTTGTTTGCATTGTGTTGCCTTTCTCTGGTTTTCTTTTTTTTTTTCTTGTAGATAGGATTTTTCTTACACAGCTTGTCAACTATTATTACATTATTAACATGTAGTGGACTTCCTGCCATCTAGGGGAGGGGAGGGGACTGGGGGTAAAAGTTTTAATGGAAAGCTTTGTAAAGATCAATGCTGGGGAACTACCCATACATATGTTATACAAATAAAAAGCTTTAATAAAAAAAATAATAATATTGTCTAGAATGTAGGGAAAAAGAAGGGGGGAAATGTTCAATAAAGCTAGAAACATATGTATATATGTGTATATATCTATTTATATCTCCATCTATCTATCTATCTATCTATCTATCTATCTATCTATCTATCTATCTATCTACCTATCTATCTGCCTATCTGCCTATCTATCTACCTATCTACCTACCTATCTATCTATGTAAATGCTAGATTAGAGAAGAGGTAGGCTAAAGATAGATATACCAATTAGGAGACTTTATAAAAGTTTAGGATTAGAATTGATAAGAATCTGAATTAGCACGATGCTAATATGAAAGGAGATAATAGAATATATATCAACATTATTATTAAAAATAATGTCAAGTCAACACTTATTTTTTAAGCGCCAACTATATGCCAGGCAACATATTAAGCAAAGCAGGACAAAAACTGTCCCTGTTCTCAAGGAACTAGATATCTAATAAGGAACAAATTAGATTTTTGCAAATCACTTGTCATAGTTTTTGGTACAGAGTAGATGCTTAATAAATGTCTTTTTCTTTCCCTTTTAATGGAAAAAGTTGGAGTAGAATCAGACGACCTGGGCAACTGATTATATCTTCTTTCTCCTTTATTTCCCTTCAATCCATTCCAAATTTTTATCCTATAATTCTTCTAATGTTTTGATCTTTGTTCCTAAAAAAAGGTCAGAATTGAATTTAATTTGAGTTGAAATTGTTTAATATAGTTGAATATAGTTCAGTATAATGGTTGTCCAGACACAAATCTAGTCTTTTGATTTGTTAATCCCTAGTTTGCTGTAATAGAATTGTGGGGGTCTCATGCTGGATGTTGTCAGGAAGCTTGCCATATGGACAGGGTAGAGGACATCACAGTAATGATCCACACTGAGAAGTGAGATCATGGAGAGAGGGACACACACTGAAGGCACTTGGGGACAGTCATAATCACTTCTCCAAGCACAAACCCCTCATCTGTCAGATATAACCAGCTGCCTTTTAACTGGCCTGACCATACTGTATTGAGTTGAATATAGGCCACACTTTTCCCCCAAATCTGACATATAAAATCTGAATATTGCCTATAAACAGTATTCTTTTTTTTTCAGTGAATACACATATATATATGTGTGTGCATTATGTACATAGATACATATGCATAGGATAGATATGTGTGTGTATGTATGTACATACCAATGTATATGTGTGTATATATCTATATAGCTCCTTTTGAAGAGATTTTGTTTTAGAGGTACAGCATATCTATTTATCTCTAGGAAACATATTCAGACCAATGTGAAAAATGGGGAAGGGGAAGGGAATAAGCATTTATTAAGCATCTGTTCTGTGCTGGACATTGTGCTAAACACTACAAATATTATATTATGTAATCTTCATAACAACTCTATGAGGTAGGGATAAGTGAATGATCACATGGTATGATTTGGGATACACTAAAACCTTCTTTTGACTCGAAATGATCTCCACCTATCCTGCCTGCATCTTCTGCATTAGAAATATATGCAGATAAGACACTGAAAGTTACTGTTAAAGTGTCAATTCATCACCTGGGAAGTTTGATTTTTAGCAATAATTTTCAGTTAGCTTCATTCATTCAGCAAAGATTTTTTTTAATGTTGTTGAGTCATTTCAGTCATGTCCAACTCTTCCTAACCTCATTTGGAGTTTTCTTGACAGAGATGCTGGAGAGGTTTTCCATTTCCTTTTCCAGCTCATTTTATAGATGAGGTAAATGACTTGCCCAGGATCACACAGTTAGTGTGTCTGAGGTTGGATTTGAACTCAGGGAAATATGTCTTCTTAACTCCAGGCTGGAGACTCAATCCACTGTGCCCCCAGCTGTCCTGTAAAAATTTACAGAGCTTTTATTTTATGGAAGGATTCCTGTCCTGGTGAAGTCTATTGCCTAGTGTGAATGCCTCATGATTTTTTGTATCTTGATTTTAACTTTCTAAAAGTAGTGATGGCTATTTCTTAATACCCTTAGAGGAATAACATTGAATCTTAGACTTTTTTTTTAAACTAGAAGGAACCTGGGGCAGCTAGGTGGCGCAGTAGATAGAGCACCAGCCCTGAAGTCAGGAGAACCTGAGTTCAAATCTGGTCTCAGACACTTAACATTGCCTAGCTGTGTGACCCTGGGCAAGTCACTTAACCTCATTTGCCTCAGCAAAAAAAAAAACAAAACTAGAAGGAACCTGACATTAGTCAATGTCTCCATTTTATAGATTTGGAAATTGAAGTACATGATTTGCCCAATATCAGACTACTAAATAGTGGCAGACATGGGCCTTATCGTGATTCCAGTGGGACAAATAGAGAATGCTTCTGAAACTCTAGAAACCCATTCTGTATTCTAAGGTCCTTTGTAGTCCTATATTATATATAGCCTAGTATATGGAGAGTTAAAAATTTAAAAAAGGCTTTAGAACATAGATTGTCAAATCCCAGAACACAAAATGTCAATGGGAATGTTTGAGGTAGATGGAACTTAAAATACAGTAAAATGAATATTAGAGCTGGGAAGCTTTCTCTTTAAGGTCCCTTCTTTTAAGAAGCAAGAAAACTAAGCTGAATAAGGAAAGTCTAGCTTAGTACATAGAGCACTGGTCTGGGATGTAAGAAGATCTGATTTCAAATTCTGCCTCAGACATTTACCAGTCATATAACATTGGGAAAATTATTTAGCTCTCTGTGACTTAATTTCTTCATGTGTAAAATGAGAGAACTGGATTCAGTGGCTTCTCACCTCTAAATCTATCATGATAAGAAGATATGGTGATAAAGGGTGGTCTTAGGAACTTTCGATCCTGTATCAGTCTGAATTTAAGTGCCTATTTTGCACTAGGTGCTCATTCTGCAATAGACTATACCTGAGTCATCATAATTCAGAAACAGGTTAGTGAGTAATCCATCATTTAGGTCCAGACTGACTACTTCTGACAATCTATTTCTGTCAGTGATAACACCACCCTCCTAGTCACCCAAGCTTGAAATCTCTGGTTCTCTTTGACTCATCATACCCCCCACTTACTTGTGTGCCCATCCCTGCTATATCTAATCAGTTGCTAATAATAATACACATATACAACATATATTGGCTTATATGTTCCTTATCTGATCTTCATAGAAATTGTCTGATATAAGCAGGGCAAGAATTTTTGTCTCCATTACACAGATAAAGGCCTAGAGAAGTAAAGTGATATTACCAAGTTCATATGGTATCTAAGCAGAAGTGCTTTAGACCTAGGTCTTTAGATTCCTAGTTGATGGTTCATCCTGCTAAACTACCTGGATTCACTTTTGCTTTCCCATTGAGTTGCTATTTATATCTTTAAAAAAATTCAATTTTATTTTACTTTCAGTTTCAAATTTACTACCTCTCCTTCCTCCTTGAGATAAAACAAAATCTGTTACAAATATGTACAGTTATATAATACAAATTCATGTTTTAGCCATGTCTGAAGGAGAGAAAGAAAGTAGGAAGGAAAGAAAAATGAAAGAAGGAAAGAAAGATAAAAAGGGGGAAAGAAGGAAAAGGGAAAAAAAGGGGAAGGAAAGGAAGGAAAGAAAGGGCAAATAGAGGAAGGGGAAAATGAAAGTAAGACTGAAGGAAAGAAGGAACAAAAAAAAGAAAGAAAAGAAGAAAGAAATAAAGAAAGAATATACTTTAGTTTTTACTCAGTCCAGTAGCCCTCTATGTGATCTATCTATCATCATAAGACCTTTGGAATTGTCGCTGGTTATTGTGTTTATCAGAATTCTTAAGTTTTTCACATATGACTATTTTTATTACATTGTTGTAATACGCATTGTTCTGCTAACTTCATTTTCATTAGTTCATATAAACCTTCCCTGCTTTTTCTGAAACCATCCTCTTCATCATTTTTTATAGCACAATAGTATTCCATTGCATTCATATCTTTACCTCTGCCCTTAAAGAGTTTTCAATCTATTTCTTCCTTGAAAATATTTAAAATTATATACACATATATCTATATTATTATTGTTATTTCCAAATACATTGCTAATATATTAAAATATAGATTGCTGTAGTAAGGGGATATAAAATGCTTTACATATATTATTTCATTTGATCATCACAGTTACCCTGTCAGATATTATTATCCCTGTTTCACAAATGAGAAACCCAAGGGTCAGAGAGATTAAGGGACTTGTCTATTCACAGATAAGTCTGAAGAATCTTGGGTAAAATAGGATATAGTATCTTCAACTAGGGCTTTATAAATGACCAACATTTTGTTTCAGGGACTAATTTCTGTATTCCATAGAGGATTAACAAAATTATAACATTTAATCACAAGGATTCCTTCAGTTACCCCGCATCTTAATAAAACACTTTCACAAACATTATTCCATTTTTTCCCCTTGCAGAAGTCTTCAATGCATCCTCCACTCAGCTGCCAAGGTGATTTTTCTAAAGCATAAGTCTGATCATGATTCCACTCTGTGAACTCTATCGGCTCCCTATTACCTCTAGGGCAGAATATAAATTCTTCCATTCAGTATTTAAAACTCTTCAAAATCTGACCTCTTTCTATCTTCCCAGGCTTCTTAAACTTTCCTCCCGTCCATTTATTCTATGAACTATGCTACACTGGTTTATTTGCTGCTCCTTGAATGCTACTCAATATAACATCTTTATGCTCTTTTTATGTTCCCATACGTGTAAAGCTAAGCCTTCTCACCTTTACCTCTTGAAGGAAACCGGGAAACTAAGACTTGGCTCAAACCTTTTCTTCCATAGGAAGATCTTATACTCCCAAATGATCACACATTCTGTCCTATCTCCTCTAGTGGATTGTTATTGTTGAGTTATTTTAATTATATCTGAGTCTTCAAGCCACTCTTACCTTAGGATTCCATTCTGGTCCTCGCATTAATAATAATTTTAGTACCTAGCGTTTAGCTCTTTCTAAGGACCAGGCACTGTGCTAAGTACTTTACATTTATGATCTCATTTGATCCTCACACTAACTCTGGGAGGTAGTTCTATAATTAGCTCCACATGCAGATGAGGAAACTGAGACAAATAGAAGTTAAGTAATTTGCCCAGGATCACATAGCTAGTAAATATTTAAGGTCAAACTTGAATTCAGATCTTCTAGCCTCCAGGACCTGTGTTCTATCCACTATACCACCTGAGATGCCTATTTATTCTAGTGCATTTGTTTCTTTATATTGTTATCACTGTGCATGGAATTCTTCTGGTCCTGCTTACTTCATTCTCCACAGATTCATAGAAGTCTTCCCTATGTTTTTTTTTTTTTGACTTCTCCCCCTTTGTTGTTTTCAATGGAGCAACCAAATTCTATTACATTCATGTAACACAATTTGCTTAGATAATTCTTAATCCATGGGCACCCAGTTTATTTACAGTTTTTTGCTACCACAAAAAGTATTGTGAAGAATATGGGACCTCTCTTTTTGTTTTTGATTTTCTTGGGTTGTAATGGGCAGTATTGGAATTGCTGGGTCAAATGAGAGTATGAGCAGTTTTTAGTTACATTTCCAATAATATTGTTAGAGAGTCACTGACTCTAAAATTTCTGAACTCTTCATCTTTCTCAGAGAATTGTTCCCCTCAAGGAACAAATGGATAATGATAAAGTGGGTTATATATCCTCCTAGAAAGGCAAAAGAAGGGATTAGTTAATTAATGCTTTTAAATTTTGGGGAAAAAACCCTCCAAGTATTTATACTCCACCTACATCCCAGAGAATTTGAAGCAGCTTAAGGAATAAACAATAATGTAAAATGGGGTGGAAAGGACAAAAGCTGAGCCGAGACTATCCAAGAAGAGCTGAGAGGGTAGATGTTACTAGGCAGCTGAGATGCACTAATTACCACCCATGGGCACTAAACTTGGCTCTAAGTTTTCCAGCAGCTCAGGCCAAAAGAGAAACATGATGTTCATTGTCCCTGTAGATGAATTTGTGTGAAATCTCTTTTGCGAGGAAAAAAAACCCTGCAAAATTTTTTCTCCTTGGAATTATTCTCAGTAATAAATTTATTGTATGGGAAGTTGCATGAAAGATGTTGGCTAACTTGATGTACATCTTCAACTATGATCTCAGGACATTCTTCAAGTTAAGGCTTTTTGGATCTCTTCACTGTAAAAGTTGAGTCTATGACTATTATAGGCAAGTTTTGAAGCCCAAGGGTTATTGGTTGAATGAATGAATAGTGCTATATATAAAAATTTTAAAGCACTCATTCTATATAGAGCTTTGTGTTTTGTTGGAGGATTTACAAAGTTTAGATAAGACATGGTTTTTCTCCTAAAGGAACTTACAGTAGAGTACAGTAATAAAACATAAGCATGGATAATCATAATTCACATTTATATGAACCTAGGGATGGACTATATATCTAAAGATCCATGACAAGCTTAGTTCTGTTCAGATAAGCTCACCCCTAGGTTGGCAGCAAGGTGATGCATTTTTTGGCTATAGCATCTCAAACAATAGCTATGTTTTGGTGGGGATGCAGTCTATGTTATTGGAAGGAATGGATATACCAAAGAAATTACAAATGCCTGAGACATTGAAATACTTTAGAAGTCTTTAATGTGGTCTGAATAGAAGGTCATTATCAATCTGGAGATTAAGGGAGGGCTTCTAGAAGTAGGTAGGAATGGATGAATGGTGTCCAAGAGGAAATGTTTGGAAATCTTATTGTTGACACAAGCAGAGATGGGCATTGGGGTGGAGGAAGACCATAACCTATGTCACTTCCACCTCTGCTCCCCCCATACTGTTTGTCTTATAAAGAACCCTGTTAATTAAGAAACTATCCTATTTTTGCAGTGAGTAATGAGGCTTGTAATGACAGTTTGCATATCCCATTTTGGATTGTTTATTTTCACTATCCCATTTTAGCCCACAGTATCAAATCAAATCAGGCTGGGCACAAGGGGCAGAGGGTGAATACCAATTTAAATGCCTTGAGTTGTTAATCTAACAATAATGCCATAGCATAAGACAATGATATCAGGTCAAGTCCTAACTGCACCAGGGTTTTATGGAATCATAGGTTCTTAGAGTTAGAAGGGACTCAGAGACCAACTCCTATATAACCAAGAATTCCCTCCATTTCTAAAAAGTGGTTGTCTAATCCCCACTAGAAGATCTGTAGGGCTGGTGGTCCCCAACAAGGCTGATTGACACTGGCCAAGTTTCTTGTAAAAACAATATGGATTGGCTGTGGATGACTACTGAAGTCCTTTCTGATCCCAAGATCCTGTGATAGGGAACCTACTGACTCTCATCTCTTTTAATTGTTAGGGAGATTTTGTTATATATATTATATATGTATTATACAATATATTATATAAGGAAGAATCTACCTTTCTTTATAACTTTAACCAATTATGCTATGTTTTGCCCTTTGAATCCACCTAAAAGAAGTTGAATTATTTTCCTGACAGCCTTTCAGATATTGAAGACAGTTATCATTTTGACTGCTCCCTACTTCCAAGTCTTCTCTTTTGTAATCTAAGTATTTCAGTTCATTCAACCAAATCTTGATTGGTAACGTTCCTAGATCCCATATCTTGGTTACTCTCCTGTCAATATGCTTCAGTTTGTCAATATCCATAATGACATTTAAGTCTCATTCATCCCTCATTTATGACCACATTTAAATCCAGTCTTCTCATTTTACAGATGAGAGAAAGAGAAAGCTGGAGTCCTTTTCTAGAATATTGACTCTTTCTGGATCCTTTTCATTGTTAGCTTATCTTCCCTATTTTCCTTGTTATGTTAACAGAAAGCCAGAAGACACCTAGGATGCATGTGAAGGCCCATGATTTCCTTCTTAGGTTTTAAAGTAAAAGTCTGAAGAGCATTGATCTATATAAATTATTATTATAATTAAGCTTTTTTATTTTAGACTGTGTTTTATTAAAATATTATTATTTCTACTTTAGCATTTATATAGTGCTTTAAAAGTTCACAAAGTGATTTATATATATTAATCTCATTTGATCATCATCACAACCCTGTGAGAAAGGTACTGTTATTGTTCCCATCTTACAGATGAGGTAATGAAGACTGAGAGAATTTAAATGATTTGCCTAGAATCATATACCTAAGTAGCTGAGGCAGAATTTGAAAGCAGGTATTCTCATATACTAATTTAGAGTAACTTGTAAAAATGACTTAATAAATAGAGATTCTCTAACAGTTATAAATTTTTTAAAAGGTGCAAAGGCCTTAGAGGTCATTTAGTCCAATTCCCTCCATTTACAGAAGAGAAAATGAAGGCTCTAGTCCCTACATTACCACTAATTAAGCCCAGGTTTACTGTCTCCCAAGTTGAGTTTTATTTCAAGATTCCTTTTTTACCTTTATTTCATATTCTCTATCAGGGTAAAAAAAAGGGAGCAGGAAAGGAGGAGAGTAAGTGAGAGGAAGATAAGGAAAATGAAACAAGATGGAGAGTGAGGTAGAAAAGAATGGGTGAGGGAGGAAAGGATATCAGAAGGAAGGGAAAGAAGGCCTCAATGAAGTGGAAATTCCACTGTAGAAAGAGGGAATGGTTTCATAGATAAGAAAGATTTTCTCTGATATAGGAGTTATGAGATGCTGGAAGATTTCTTAAGGAAACTTGTCTCTCCTTCCTTGGAGATATTTACTAAGGTTAAGGATTTATTGGCTTTATGTGGAAAGGGGAGGAAGGTAGACTGGGAGGACCCTTAAATTGCCTTAAGATATACCAATGATTCTGAAATTCTATTAGTTTTCAAGGTGGGAAGGCCCTTCAGCAGAATTGAAATAGAGGGAAGGTGTTTTTTTCCCCTAATTCTTGGAGTGAAGATCAACTGTCTCATCAATTTTGCCTTTTGCTGAGTTCTAGGAAATATAGAAGTCCTGACAAAACACTATGGTACTGGGTTTGTTTTGACACCATTTGGTTTATGCCGAGCTCTTGCAAAGCAGCAGACACCACAAGGACAGGCCAGTCAGATTTGTCCAGTGGTGCCTCTAAGCAAATCCATTGGCATCATCTTCTTGTGCAAAAAGGAAGATAATCAAGGAAGACATTTTCTGTACCTCCTATGAAAATTGATGTTCCCCTCTCTAGAGAGGCTTACAATGTGTATGTAGTGAATGAATGAACTATTAAAAACATTTATCAAGTGCTTATTATGTGCCAAGCAAAGTGCTAAGTGCTGAGAACAAAGATATGAAAGTGAGACAATCTCTGCCTTCATGGAGCTTACATTCTAAAAGAGAAAGGGAAATGGTGGCTAGGGGAAGGTCACTTTGTTGCCATCAAAAACATGGGAATTAGTTATAGAAAATCTAGTTTTGAAGCCTGATTCCTAAACTTGGATTTTTGTGAAATTGGACATGTCCCTTAATCACTCTTTACCTCAGTTTTCTCATTTATACAGGAAGTTTACTACTTATCGCAGAACTGAGATATGAGGAACTTACTTTGTAAATTATAAATCAGCATATACTTGTAGGCTGTAAATAATAATGATGATGATGATGGTGATAATGAAGATTGTGAGATTAAGGATGAGAGTAATTATTCTTCCATAAGAGTGACTTTCCCCAGAATTTAATTTTAGAAGAATTTTAGGATTGTTGATGCATAGCATGTTATAGTTGGAAGGAACCTTAGAACATTGATTTTTGAAGTTGGAAAATGATCCTAATGAACATCTAGTTCAAGATTTCTTAACTTTGTCAACAGATTGATGTAGCCTATGAGCCCTATTTCAGAATTTTTTTAATTAAAAAATATTTAAGATTTCAAAGATTTAGCAATTATGCTAAAATATGGTTATAGAGCCAAAAATATCACAAACCCTAGACTGTGGACCCCTGATCTAGTTACTTGTATTTGGTGGGAAAGTCTGGGAAATTGAAGAGCAGTGAGAGGAATTTGCTCAAGGTCATATACCTGTGGTAGACCATGGTAGAGATGAAATTAAAACCTTGTTCCCTCTCAATCTTAAGTCTGAAGCTATTTTCACTATGCTTTGTTTCTATGAATTCTTAGGATAGTGACACAGTATGGACTTATTCCATATTTTTTCCCCATCCTGCTTACTATAGATTCATTCGCCTCCTTGAAATGTTTTCCTTTCCAGGACTGATGGTTGGTTAGGAGGATTCAGAGAATTAAAAAAAAAACCTGATTTTTTGGGACATGAGTAAGCCCAAGACACATGGGCAGACCAATGGGATGCTTATTCCAATTTTAACTTATGAATCAGCTATAAATCTGTGGGTGCTGTAACTGAGCTTTTTTTTCTTCCCAGAATCCTAGGGTTTTAACAAATTACTTAAGTCCTTGTTTCTTTAGATGTAAAATTGAGATACAAATGCTTGTGCTCCCTATCTTACAAGACTGTTGTAAAAAAATTGTCTCTGAACTAGAAACTGATGTATAAATATGATGTGGTAGTAGCCACTTCAAAGGGTTGCTGTGAGATAATGTATGTGAATGGCTTTGCCAACATTAAAACTGTAAAAAATGCAAGTTGTTAATGATATTTTTATTGCTGTATTTATCTGGTTCATCTTATCTTTTTCAATAAGGTACAGCTAGAAACAGTTCTGAGACAAGTCAATATTCTGCTCTTATTCTTTTATCAGTCAATCAATCAACAAGCATTAAGTGCCTGCTTTGTGCCAGTGATAGATGTTGGGCATGTAAACACAAAGAATGAAACAATCTCTAAGGACTAATTATTACACAGGTGGATGAAATAGTTGCTTTTTGTAGTCCAATAAAAGTATTGAGATATAAACTCTTTCCTGCTAGGCTTACTGAAATCATCCTTTGTATGATTCCACTGGCAGATTCCAGGGATGACATGCACCTCATCTATGTCCCATGTGGCTTTGATTTCCTATTTTGGAAACATTTTGCTCCATGTAACTTAAAGCTAGGTGGTGCAATCAGGAAGACCTGATTTCAAATCTGGCCCTGGACATTTATTTGCCATTTGATCCTGTTTGCCTCAGTTTCCTCCTCTGTAAAATAGACTGAAGAAGGAAATGTCAAACTACTCCAGTATCTTTGCCAAGAAAACTCCAATTGGGGTCAAACATTCTATGTTCTATGTTCTAATATAGCTCTAATATATGTTCTGTGTTCTTCCAGCTCTAGTGTCCTATATTCTAAAGACCCTTCTAGGTCTAACATTCAGTGTTCCAAGGTACTTTCCAATTTTAACCTTTTATTTTCTATAATCTCAAACACTCAAAAATGACTGAACTACCACAACAAAGCTTAGAGATTATTAGTATTTGGGGTCATGATAGCTATTAAAAACATTGCTAACCCTGGGATTTTTGGTTTTTTAAAGCTGTAAGGGAATTAAGAAGCTATGTAGCCCAACCCCTTCTTTTACAGATAAGGAAACTAAAGTAAATCTAGTCTAATATTCTAAGTTCTGTGCGCTAACATAACTCTAACATATGTTCTGTGTTCTTCCAGCTTTAGCATCCTGTATTGTAAAGATTCTTCTAGGTCTAACATTCAGTGTTCTAAAGCCTGTTCCATGACTAACTGAAGGTTTCTGTTCATTAATGTTATATCCAGTCAATTGGTTGGTGACAATGCTTCAATTTCCATATACCTATTATTTAAAATCTTCAGATTTTGAGAGTTGTATTTGTAGTATGAGGATTGGTCCTCTTAGTTCATGAGAGATAGTGAACTTCTAGCCACCAGGTCATGTGTTTCTAAATATTTTGTAGCTATGAAGGATTGTAATTGTGATTATTATTGCTAATATCTATCAGTATAATGGAATATTTATATGGAATTATATGGAATTTAGCTCAGTTTCAGACATGTTGAATTTGACATGTTCATGGGACATGGAGATAGAAACTTCCTTTAGGCAGTTGGAGCTGTAGATCTGAAATTTGGAACTATCAGATTGGAGACAAAGATCTGTCAGATTGGAGTCATACAATGACAGTACAAGTTATGGAAATGAATGCTATTGCAAGGAGAAGGATTGTAGAAAGAGAAGAGATGAGCAAGTATAGAATCCTTATGAATGGACTTTGGGAGATTTGGAAGAGGATAGACAACAGATCAGAGAGAAGAATAATTATAGGTATAGGAGGAGAACCAGGAGAATGTTGTATTTTGGAAGCTAAGGGAGGAAAGTGCCTAGATAGTGAGAGTTGTCAATATTATCAAAGCTTCAGGAAGATCAAGAAAAATGAAGACTGAATCATTGGATTTGGATGGTAGATCATTGCTAACTCTGGCATTTTTGTTTTTTAAAATTGTAAGAAAATTCAGAGGCCATTTACCCCAAACCCCACCCCCCCATTTTACAGATGAGGAAACTAAAGTAAATCTAATCTAATATCCTATGTTTTAAGTTCTAACATAACTTTAACATACATAATTTGTTCTTCCAGCTCTAGCATTATATATTCCAAAGACTCTTCTAGGTCTAACTGTTCCAAGGTTACTTCCAATTGTAACATTTTATTTTCTAATATTGGGTTCTAAGGACTATTCCATGATTAACACATTGTGTTTTAAGGATCCTTACAGTTCCAAAATTCTATGTTCAATCTCATATTTTATGAATCTTTCTTATACTAACATTCAATGCTCTAGAGTCCCTTCCAGCCCTTACATTCTAATTCCCAATGGAAAATTCACTTGAAAATTTCTCGGGAGTGTGGAGTTTAAGCTCAGAAATCTCTCTCTTAGACAAAGCTTTTTTCTTTTGGGATCCCTGCAACCCAATAGAAATGATTGGTTTTATTACAGCATATCTGCCTACATCCCCCCTGGAAAGACAGGCTCTATTCATTTGTTTTATTTTGTTAACCAGCTGAAAAAGGAAAGATGACTGAATCCTCCTCTTTGAAAATTGTCTCCCAGGACAGATCGAATAGACACATTAAGCACATTAAAGGAGTCATAAAATATCAGGCCAAATGGCTCAGTGTAATATTTTCCAGCTGTCACTGGCCTCAGGGAGACTTAGTCAATTGGCTTAAGACTCCAGGCAGCACTAGCAAGATAGAAGAGGTAAGTGTCTTCCTCTTTCTTCATACCCATTCTCCCAGTTTGAAGCCCACTTCCTCTGGGAAAACTCCAATCCTCATGGAATTCTTGATGTCCTCAACTTCTATAGCACTTCGAGTCTTGGACCATATACCCCGGAGCCCTATCTATTCACTTGTACCTATTGACATCTGATCAATTCTTCAAATGAGCTCAAATGACTTCCCTCCTCTGAAACCTTCTCTGCTTCTACAGTTCCAAGACAGACTATATTTTCTAACTTTTCTGATCTCATAATATTTTAGGCCTTTCTAGTCTTTGTACACCTTGTTTTTCCTCATGTATTCTAGCCACTTGCTGTGCTACAGGTATGACCTTCCATCTTCCAATTTTGAGTTTTTGTTGTGGCTATCACCCAGGCCCAGAGTGCTTTCTCCTTTCACTTCCAAACCCTAACTTCTCTGACTTACTTCTATATTCAGCTTGGATTTCTTCTTCCTTAACACTTGCCTCTTTCCTGAAGGCTAGCCCCTTCCAATTTGCCTTCAGTTTATACTGTATATATTGTGAATATGCACAGTCATTTGGGTGCCTTCTCCCCTCAGAGTATGAGCTCCCTGAGGGAAGCCTATTTTTGCCTTTGCTTTGCCTTCAGCACACTACCTGGCACATAGCACATGCTTAATAAATGCTTGTTGACTACTTCTCATGTAAAATGAAATAGAAATCACAAACCTTTGCTCTGAGGCAAAGAGGGAGGTAAAGAGTTTAGACACTCTTGGCTTAGTGGGACATGGCATGTATGGATTATGTCCTTGTAAAATTCTTTTTGGATTGGATTGGATTACTGGAGTAACTACAATGCTTTATTAAGCACTGATTTTGTGCTACATATGAGAAACAAAGACAGAAAACCCGGAGTTACATTCTAAAGAAGGGGAGGGTGTCAATTCCCTTCCTCCCCACCTTGTACCTCTTGGGTTCCCCTTTTTATCATTCTGGGGCAGATCAGGTATTCTTTCAATGCTTTGTCTCTCTCCCACTTCTGATGCTCTGGACCCATTTCCTTCCTCATTGCTCTTTTATTTATTTATTTTTTTTTTGTTGACTCTTAGAAGGAAAGTTGGCCATCTATGAAAATCGGACTCTGGGGGTGATGATTCAGCAATTGTGATGAATGATCATTAGGAAGGGTTGGGACTTGAATAGTTCTCCAAAGAGGGATGTGACAGGACTCAGTCCCTTCTAGTTTAGGAGAAGGAAGGAAGGGAATGGGAAGAATAGTTAAGGTTTATGTTGGCATTCCTTCTCCTCTCTTTCATCTCTATTCTCACTCCCCCATTCCCCTAATGCTTGGAATATGGTGTGGGAGCCAGACACAAGCTTCTGTTCCAAACTTGCTTTCCATTCTCACAGATGAGGAACTTGGAATAGGCTTCTTAATCCAAGGATTGAATTCATTCATCAAACATGTATTAAGCTCCTCTTGTTTTTATTGCATTCTTATACTCATGAATAAATTCATTAATCTCAATAATCATTCACCTTTCTATTGTGCTTATGGCTACAAGGCATTTTACCCACTAGCTCATTTGATCCTTATAACATTCCGTGAGGTTAATGTGGATATTGTTCTCTTTACATGATTAAATTGAAGCTCAGAGAGACTAATTTGTCTAAGGTCACACAGATCTTCTAACTTCAATTACAATTGCTTTTTCTCTTTACCACACAGTTTCCCAAACCAGATTATAAACTCTCTGAGGTCAAGAACCTTATTCTCTCTTCTGTAATGCAGAATGTTTAGTACCGGCCAGGGTTCATTTTTTCAATTCAATTTGATTCAGTAAACAGTTATTAAGTGCCTACAATTTGTCAGGCCTGTGCTAAGTGCTGGGAACACTTAAGAAAAGGACAGCCCTTGTCCTTAAGGAGTTTACAGTCTAATAGGGGGAGGACAACCTACAAAGGGAAGCTGAAAAGTAGCAGGATGGGCAAGAAGTTCCCAGGAGTCAAAACCAAGCAGAGGTATTGATGGAAAAATGGACAATTACCTGAAAATTCTAAAACTTAAGCCCTCTATAAAGGAAGGCTTTAGAAAGACTTTAAGACTTTACCCTCCAGTCCTCCAATCAGAGGTGAGAGTCAACTGAGGGAACTGAGAGGGTATTAAATGTCCAAAATTGAGTCAGTCAACATGGTGATGAAATTTCAGGTGATCAGCTTTGCCTGGGGAAGGTGTGATATTCCTTGAAGTCAAACTAAGCATAATTGGTCATGGAAAATGTAGAGTTTCCTGATGCCCATAAATGGGATTCTGTAAATCCTTCTAATTGTTGAATGTTGAGACTTGAGAGACCTCATCAAGTTTAACTCCCTAGTTAGTTGTACAGTTGAGGAAATTGAGGGCCAGAGGTGAGAAGAATCTTGTCCAAAGTCACTCAATGAGTTGTCAGTCAGTCAGTCAGTCAATCATAGAAACTGATTTGCCTTTTCCCCAGCCCTCTTCAATTCCTTATACCACCACCTTCTTGTTGCTATTACAGTGCTTGATTACTGAAACTTGGCTATGTTATACCATTTGGCCATTAAGAGAATTAAGAATAAAGCAGTCCCATCTTGGTTCTAATCTATCTGCTCCCAGCCAGCTTTCAACTTTGGGTCATTCAGCATCACTTTTCTTTCCATTAGGATATAGCCCAACCTTGTCATACAAGGAAACTCTTTCTTTTTGTATGCAATGTTCTCCCAGTTACCCAGACTTGAAACATCAGTCATCTCTGACTCTTATCCCTTCTTCATCCCCCACATCCTAAACAGTTATCACATCCTGTTGATTCTTCTCACTGATATGTCTTTTATTCATCCCTACCTCTCCACTCCCATGACCATTGCTGTAGCTCAGGGTCTTACTATTTTTCATCACACTATTTTAATAGCTGTTTAAACACTTTCCTAGCTCCCTGTCCAATCTCCTCTATCTTCAATACATTCTGCCTACACATTTCCAGAGATAATGCCCATCACTTTCCTGCTCAAGAAGTCTTCAAGCAAGCTTACTTGCTTACTAAGTAAAATAAAAATTCCTTAATCTAGGGTTCATGCCCCTGACATTTCTAATTCTAACCTAAACTTTCTTGTCAGATTTATCTCTTTACCCTCAGACACCATGCCTCATGCAGAGCAAGCTGTTGGCTATTTTCCTGATCTTATCTGCCTTTTTGATTAGAATGGTCTCTTTCTGCTGAACTCCTACCTTTCCTTTCCAATCCAGGCCAGGTGCTGTCTCCTTCAAGAAGCCTTCCTTGATCCTCCCCCTTCCCTCTAGTTAACAGAGGTCATTACCTCTGTATTCTTAAATCTCTCAGACTATTAGATTGTGAGCTCCTCTTGGGCAGGGGCTATCTTTTGCTTTTCTTTGTAGCCAGAGGGCTTAGCACAGTGTCCAGCACAATAAATGTTTAGACTTCCTGACTAGGCTATTTAGAACTCTCATATGCTCTTATACAACAACAATATAAAAGAGTAATACAAATCAGGGCATGACCATCCAATATTCTAGCCAACTAAAAATCCTTGAGGTGACAGCGATTGATTTTTTTTGGTAACTTAGTTTTTCCAGCATTGAATGAAGAGCTCTGCACATAGAAGATACTAAGTATCTCCTTATTTGTTTTTCTCTTGAAACTATGATTCTCTGATTTTATCATTGTGGTCTTTGAGAACAGCATGATAGCAAGGGTCAATGGGAATTCTAAATCTTATATGTATAATAATTTCTCATCTTTATACAGCCCTTTACTGCTTTTTCCTTTTACATATACTTTATCATTTGATCTTTTTGGTCACTCCATAATGAGACAGGACAGAGATTAATACCCTGCCTTGTTTGATGGAGGAAGCTACTGAAGTTCAGAGAATGGAAGTGACTCATCTAAAGTTTCACAACATGAAAGAAGGGCCCAAGAAATGGACACCAGAACAGGACCACAATGCCACCTTGCATATATATCGTTCTATGTGCTTTCCAAATTTTATGTTTCATCCTTCAGAGTTCCCTGACAACCCTGAAATATCATTGATTATTTCTGAGTTCTCAAAATGCCATGGGTCAATGGAGTGGAGATTCATAACAGCCTCTTTATCAGAAATGTATCTGGAGCTATTTCTGAATAGCTGTGTCCTGATAGTACCTTTCTCCATGAGAGGGGAGGATGGTGCCAATTTTTTCCTTGGTATAAGTGAATCTAAGTAAAAGGTTAGCATACAAGGTGCTTTGAGGAGGCATCTTTTATACTTGTATGGGCTTCAAGAAAAGCAGACACAAAATACTGTTCCCCTTAGTTTCTTTCCCTGTAATTAGGGGCCTGGAGAAAGGCACACAGGGGAGTGTTCATTTTTTGGGAAACTTCCCTTCCCTCGGAGCCAGGGGATCTGGTTTCAGTTGCTGTTCCTGTCTATTTTTATTTGTGTGACAATGGACAAATTAAACTCTATGAGTCTGGGTTTTCAGATTTATAAAAGTGAGGGGCTAGGGATGAATAATCTTTGTGGCCCTTTCTGGCTTAAAATCTATGATTCTGTTATCCTTAAAGTCACATGCTGCCCCTTACTCTGGTAATGGTGGTGTGGTATGGCCTAAAGTCAATGTGCCTACTATTGATTCTTTTTTTTTCTCTTTGCAAATTGTGTAGAAACTGCAGTTCTATGATGCTATTGTTCATTTTTCTTATCCACCAGTTTATGAACAAGTCAGGGATTAGAAGGATATACTATAGCTTTCCCCTTCTAGACAATTTTTTAGAAATATGGTAGACCTAGGAATGGGTCTACTTTTCTTAAATTACTTGTATGCATTGAAACTTTTCCTTCAGACTCTTACTGTGAAGAAATGACCATCTGTATCTATGATCCTGTTAGGTATGGTGGCAAATGCCTCTATTCCTTGTTGCTTATGGGGGCTAAAGTGAGTGGATCCCTTAAGTTTGGGAGTTTTGGAATATAGTAAGGCTCAGTAGGGTGTCCATGTTAATTCTGATACAATATGCTGAGCTATTGGGAGTGGAGGGTTGCCAAGATGCTGAAAGGGGTTTTATACTGGCCAAAGTTAGAAAAATAGAGTGGTTAAAGCTTATCGGTGTTGTGATCACCCATGAGTGCTCATGGTACTTCCAACCTGGATGACATGGGGAGATCTAGTCTCAAGAACAAACAAACAAAATCTATGATTTTATAGTGGCTAAATATGAGGAATTTGCCTAGAAAATTTTCATCTACTCTTGCTCTTTGGAATTATTATGTCTTCTTCAACATCTCATTGGCATGGAATTTCAATTAATACACTGCTAAGAAGAGGCAGGATCATGCTAGAGAATAGGGTTTCCATATACAAAGAGAGGTCATTTAAACTTCCAGCCACAATATGGCATAGTGAAGAGGGCACTCCACTAAGAATAAGAAGACTAATTTTGAGCAATGATATCTCATTGCCAATTACTGGGTGAGTCACTTTGTTTACAACTCAATTTTTTTTTTATCTGAAAAAAGAGGATAACAATATTTGCACAACTTATCTCAAGTTAATTTAGCTCTCTGAGCCTCACTTTACCCTTCTGTCAAATGTTTGTATTCCTCCACTAAATATACCTTCTCCCTTTTGATTTTTCTCCTTTCTCTTACTATTTTTTGTCCCTCAATTCTAATATATGTCACTAGGCCTTTCAAAAGGTTTGAAGAATATTATATGGATAAAAGAATTCAGTCAAGGAAGGTGTCTTACTCCCACTGAGAAATAAACAGGGACTTGAAAATTGGAAGGACACTTGCAGAAGATTCCTTCCTATTTCTAGTTATATGGTTATCCTAACTATTATAATAATATTAGCTGAGGTATGCCATACTTTAAGCTGTATAAAATATTTTATGCACATTAATTTGATCTTCACAACAGGCTTGGGTGGCAGGTAATAATAACAATATTAACAGTAATAATAGATATTTGTAAAAGCTTTAAAATTTGGACATCACCTTAGAATCTTTAACTCTTTTAAGCTTTACAACTGCCAGAGGGAATATGTGCTACAACTATTACCATCCTTATTTTAATGACTAGGAAACTGATCCTCAGAGAAGTTAAGTGATTCATGGTCACATAGCTAATAACAATGATGATATCTAGCATGTATAGCACTTTGAAATTTGCAAAAAGACTTTCCAAATATTAAGTTTTTAGACTTTACTAAATGTTAGATATTTATCCTTTCAACAACCCTGGAAGGTAATGCTGTTTGTTATCCCCATTTTACAGAAGAGGAATTAAAGCAGTCAGAAGTTAGGTGCCTGGCCCAGAGTCACCCAACTATTAAGTATCTGAAGACAAATTTGAATTTCTCTTCCTGATTCCAGCACTCCACCTGCTGTGCCACCAGCTACCTATGTAGTACAGTTATTGTTCCCATTGAATAGATGAGGATCCTGAGCCTTGCTCTCGGTAACATAGGTAATAAGTGATAATGACAAGGTTTGAATCTTACTGGATCCAAGTCCAGCATTCTATCCACTACACCAAGAGAAAAAAGGATGACTTCAATACTTAGAAAATATAATTTGATTTATAAGCAAATTTTCACAAATGATCAAACCGAGGAGTACCTTGGCTACTCCAAGAACAAAGCATATGATTCACTTCTAACCACACAGTCTCTTTCTGGATTTCGGCAGAAATATCTCCCTATTCAATACCTACTTTGTGCCAAGAATAATACCTTTATTCTCAAGATGAAGACATTCCTGAGTTCCAAAGAACTCATGCCAGCATTCTTTAGATGTGCTTAAGGCAACAACCTGAGGATACTTGCCTCAAGTGTCCTGATGGACCCTTGCAATATTCCATCATTTTTCAGGGAATACACTTTCAGGCCTCTCCAAAGGAAAGGAAGAGAAGATTGACAGAATTGGGATGCAGGGCTTCCTGGTTCCAAAGGTTAGCTTTCTCATTTCATGGTAAAAAAAAACCAAAACAAAACCAACCCAAGACTAACTGAAGTAAACAAGGTAGCTATATATAGTTCAGTGGATAGAGCTTTAGGATTTGAGTTCAAATCTGGCCTCAGACATCTATTAGTTGTATGACTCTAAGCAAGCTGCCTGCCTTAGTTTTCTCATCTGTAAAATGGACACAAAAGTGGCAACTAGCTCTCAAGGTTGCATGAAGATTAGATAATATTTGGAAGGCACTTTGGAAATCTTAATACCATGCAAGTGCTAGATTCCCCATAGTTCATTGATGACAAAGGCAAAATTTAAAACTATACCCTCAATTCCTTATCCAAAGTTCTTTCTGTGCTATATAACAGTCTTTAAGAAACATCATCATTGAAAGTGACCCACACCTGATTTTAAAAGAACAAACTATCATCATAGAATCTCAGAATTGAATTAACCTTTGAAGTCATTATGGGTCACCTAGTCTCTAGCTTTTAAAATTGTAGCTCATGACCCCACGTGAGGTCTCATAACTGAATGTGGGGGGGCCACAAAATTATGATTTATTATCAGTAAATATTTGATTTGTATATTTTCAATATTCCTATATACCTGAGGTCATGTAAAATTTTGAGGGGCAAAAGAGGTCATGAGTAGAAAACATTTAGGAAGCCCTAATCTATACTACCTTTATGTGAATCAGGAATCTTAAGCATCTCTGACAAGCGATTATCCAGTCTGATTATTATTTTTGTTGTTGTTCAGTTGTTTTCAATCATGTTCAACTCTTCATGATCCCATTTGGGATTTTCTTGGCAAAAATATTGGAATGGTTTGCCATTTTCTTCTCCAGTTCATTTCTACAGTTGAGGAAACTGAGGCAAACAGGGTTAAATGACTTATCTAGGATCACATAGCTAGTAAGTGTTTCAGAAAGATGAGTCTTCTTAACTGTAGTCCCAGTACTCTATTCACTGTGCCATCTAGCTGCCCACATTATTATTAATATTGCTATGATTATTATGAGTTGAATTTATATCTGTATGCATGTATATATACATATTCATGCATATGTATATACATACATATATATGTATTTAATTATTAGAGCTTAGAGATCCCTTATGCAGCCAGCCTATTTTACAGTAGAGGAAACTGAAATCTTGAGGAATCAAATCAATTCCTTTAAGGTCCCCCAGCAAGTTAATAGTAGTCAAGAGATCCTTCCATGACAGTTCTGCCAATTCTTAGTGCTCTTTATTGATAGGGAAGTCAACAATCCTCACAAGACAGCCCAGTCGAGAAGAGTCACATGGGTGAAAAATGGATGGGATATTTGTAAATAACCTTGTGAGATAGTGAATTCCCTCATCACTGGAGTTATTCAAGCAGAGAAAATAATTGGAACATCTCCCTATACACATCCTCACTCTTCTCCCATAAACAGCTTGAAAAGTTTTCCTCTTGAGATTGGTAGTGAAATGATATTTCCTGGGGAGAGATTGTACTAGTCTAGTTTGTTCTGCCTATTAGGAAAAAAAACCCCAAACTGTTGTGATCTGAATCCAATTGTAGAATGGATTAAAACTGACACTAAGAAAAGTCGAAGGGCTAAGGGAGATAGTGTTATTTTGGTGATTCATATTGAAGAGAAAGTGAGATAATAGAGGGGGAAAAGCACTTAGGACGTCATAATGCTATATATAATGTGCCAGGGGCTATTATTCATACTGACATAATAATTATCAACATCATCATTATTCTCCTCATCATTGAACCCTTTCCCTTAAGCATAGATTCCTCTTCCTAACCAGGCTAAGCAGCTGACCTCAAAACTGCATGATATCCTCTCTCTTTACTCTCACCCTCAGAGATTTACCCAGGCAAGAAACCTACACTCTCTCCCCACCAGCCCCTCATTTCTCTGTATGTACCCAAACTCTTTAGAACGGCTGATGAAATTGACCTTAGTTAGGAGAATAAGAATCGAATCATTCTAAATAGAGAAAGGATGTGGGACAGACAGTGAATAAACATTTATTAAGTACACTCAGGATACAAAGAAAGGCAAAAGATAGTCCTTCCTTTGGCTTCACAATGTGATGGCAGAGACAAATATATACACACAAGTAATATTCAGGATAAACTGGAGATAATCTCAGAGGAAAGACATAATCATTAATGGAAATTAGAAAAAAATTCTTATAGAAGGTGGGATTTTACCTGGGACTAGAAAGAAAACAGGGAATCCAAGAAGTGGAAATGAGGAAGGAGAGTATTCCAAGCATAGGAGACAGCCAGTGAAAATGTCCAGAGTTGGGAAATGCAGTGTCCTATTTGAGGAACAGCAAGGAAGTCAATATTACTAGAGTGAAGTTTTGGTAAAAGGAAAGGGTTAGACTAGAAAAAGTGAATTTGCAGTGAAATGATGAAGGTTCAAATTTTAGCTCTGCCCCTTACTACCCATGTGATCTTGGGCATGCCACTTCTCTGGGACTTACTTACTTCATCTTTACCAAAGGGATTGGGCTAGGTAATTTTAGGTCTAAATGTGTGAACTTCTAATGACTATTCAAGGACATACAAGAGATTACTATTAAATGTAGGCTACAAACCTCAGTCTTCTGAGTCTAGGTAATGATAACAGCAACAACATCATTTTATAGTGCTTTACATTTTGCAGAACACTTCACCAAGGGCTGATTAAGATTAACTGAGATGTTCTATGAGGTAAGTATTACAGGTATCCTCATTTTGCTGAAGAGGGCATGGAGTCCCAGAGAGATTAAATAATTAGACTGTGTTCACACAGCAAATCACATTACTCTTTCTATTACATTATGCTCATCAGCTTTACAGGTTGTAGAAATACCTTTATGCTAAAACTATTAAAAGGTTGTGCCCACTATGGTTGAAGGGTTGCCTTGCTACAGGAAGACAGGGGAAGAGCTAGTTGACCTTTCCAAGAAGTTGCTACTTCTGAGAGTATCTGAATGCCCCTCACCCTATGTACAAAATGGAAGTAGGGTAAAGGAACCCAGTAAAACTTGGGTATTCCTAGAAACTAAGATTTCTGCATTAAAATCTTACAACAAAGTGGGTCATTTTCCATTTCTGTTCCAGGTCCAGAGTCAGGTATGGAGAGAATGGGATCAAAATTTAATGTATGGGAAATATAGTGACTTTCAAACTTTAAGCTACTAAAGCTTAAAACTACATCAAGGCTCAGAGTATAGTGAAAATATAAGGAATGGAATATACAAAATATATACATTTAAGCTGGCTACTAAAACTACACTAATACTTTTGGGGTAGTCCAGTAATAGTAATTTAGATAATAGTAATAATAATAATAATTTATAGATTACAATACAATAGTAGATAATAGTGATTGAAGGCAATATTTTAAATTATATCCTCATTCCCTGTCCAAAGCTCCTGGTATGCCATACTGACTGAAGAAACATCATTATTGAATATGACTCAAAGTAATTTAAATTTACTTTGTAAAGTACTTACATAGGTGCTTTCCATTTTATCGTCATAACAACCCATTGATTTGGATGCTACAGTTATTGTTAGCCTCATTATATGTTAATCTCCCCATCTGTAAAATGGAATTAATGACTTACCCATGGTCACACAGCTAGTAAGTATCAGGATTTGAACTTGGGTCTTTCTTATCTTAGGCAGAACACTTTGGTCAGTATATTGCTCCCACTGGAGCAGGAAGGCAGTGAGATGGTTATTCCATAACTGGTGGTTTGTCCACCGAAGTTTACTAAATAGCATATAGTTGACCTTCTTGGAAAGAAGCGAGAGGTAACATCTTGCTTTCCTAATAGTTCTTTCTTAGTTAAAGGCTGTGTTGTAGGTAAAAACTCTCTCTATAGTTTCAGTTATAAAATGTCTTTTTTTCTTGTAACATGGCAGCTGAGGGCATGAGAAATAACCTTGCTTGACCATGGATTATGTGAGTTTCCCCCTTACAAATTGTCAGGACTTCTGCCCTTAGGATCCTGGGCTATCATGAAAACCCTGATTGTAATCTACATATCTGGGTGGGCATAGAAGACAATATTTAAAGATGTCCATTTGACGTAAAAGTGGACATGGGGTTCCATCTTCTTTCCAAGTCACTGCCTTTATCACCACCATGCTTAAGGCTAGTCTTCTGATATCCCTTCCTACTATATCATACTCTTTGTACCCTAGCCATATGTTTGTATCTGTATTCTCTGGACAGGTACATACTATTTCAATGTGTCATATGTGTAATAAGCAAATACATTGTGTGTTTTCTTTATTGTGCTATATTTGTGTACTTTGTGAGTTTTATGTATGTATATGTAGTCTTAGTGTACACATGCGTACTTTCTACTATGACTGTATATTTTTTGTATTTTTATCTGATGTGTTCCTTTGTATCTATTTTAGTCTATAGGCTCCCAGAAGGAAAGGGTCATCTATTTCTATTATATATTAATCATTATTCATTCATACTTTTCTTCCCCTCTCTTCTTTTACATTTGCAAATAAATCAATCCCAAGTCAAGAATAGGTTTTTGAAATTGCTTCATGATCTTTTAAAATCAGCATCAGATAGGAGATATGTGCAACAAACATTTATTAATCTTTTAGTACTATATGAAGTTACTTTTAAAGTTAATTACTTTTCATAGAACATCTATTCTCTATATTAAATTTCTGAATAGTAGGTGTTAGTTTAGATAGAGGGAATTAGCTATGGCATCACCAGTGGGATGGGTGGGGTAGAAAGCAAACTTTTGAGTTTGGTGTTTAAAATTCTTTACAACCAGGAATAATCATCTAACCTCATTTTTTCACTATTTGCTGTAAGATTTGTCTTCACTTATTAGGGGCTTTTCTTTTCATTCTTTCTCACATCCCACTTCCTCCATGAAATCACCCTCTTCCAGCAACACAAGAGATAGATGCTATAGGAATTCACAAGAAGGAAAGATTACTTTGACAATTGAGTGGAAGATGGACTGGACTTAGGAAAGACTTGTGGCTGGCAAACCAGCCAGCAGGCTATTGCAATAGTCCAGGCATGAGATGATGAGAGTTTATACCTTTAACAGGTTCTAGTCAGTTACATTCCAATCAGTTCCAAGTTCTGTCATTTCTCCTTGGTACCATTTCTTACATATGCCCCTTCTCTTCTCTCACAATGCATCCACCCTGCTAAAGGTGCAAGCCCTCATCATCTCTTGTCTGGACAATTGCAATATTCTGCCTTCAAGCAGAAGCCTCTTCTTACTACAATCCATTTTCCACTCAGTTGTCAAAGTGACCCTTCCTTCTTGTGAATGCCTCATTCCACATTCCAAGTGATTTTTGTAAAGCACAAATCTGATCACGCTATTCCCCTGCTATTCAATCAACTCTAATCAACTTCTATTGCCTCCAATATCAAATATAGAATCTCTTTGGGTTTAAAGCCTTTGATAATCTAGCCCTTTCCTACCTTTCCTGTCTGTTTTCCTCCATGTACTCTGTGATTCAATGACACTGACTTCTTCACTGTTCCTTGAATAAGACACCCCATCTCACAATTTCTAGCATTTTTACTGGCTGTGCCTCATACCTGGAACTCTCTCCTTCTTTATTCTTGCCTCCTGGCTTCTTTCAGATTTTAAGTCTTACCTTGTGCAAGAAGCTTCTTCAATGCTTATTTCACCTGTTGATTATCTATAATTTATTGCAAGACAATTGGGGTTAAGTGACTTACCCAGAGTCACACAGCTAATGAGTATTAAATGCCTAAGATCATATTTGAACTCAGGTCCTCCCAATTCCAGAGCTGACGCTCTATCCTCTGCATCATCTAACTGCTCCCATCCTGTATAGGACATAGACTCTTGAGAACAGTGATCGTCTTTTGCTTTTCTTTGTAACCTGTGCTTAGCACAGTGCCTGGCACACAGTAGGTGCTTAATAAGTGCTAGCTGCCTTCCTGCCTGCCTGAGGGCTGGAATAAAGTGTCAGATTTGTGCTGCACACAATGTCACAAGACAATCAATGTTATGTGACTTCACCTTATTTCATGTCAATTCCTCATGGAGAATTAAGAATGTGGAATAGTTAGGTAACAAAAAAGGTAGAATAGGATGTAGTGATTGATATACAGTGAAAAGCTCTAATTCCCTATGCAACTCTGAGCTTCCTTCCTTTGATTCTTTCTTTTTTAAAAAGTGCTGTCCTCATGACAGGTAGGAAACATAAGTCATATCATCCTCATTTCACACAAGAGGAAAGAAACTAAGATTCAGTGACTTATGAAGGTAGCTAGTTCAAGTGCTATCATCCTCATTTCACAAGTGAAGAATCCAAGGTTTGGTGGCTTTGCTCAATGTTGCATGGCTATTATGTGTTAGAATCTGGATTTGAACCCACATCTCGAAGGAAATACAGCTTGGAGGAGTTCTCCAAGATTCTAAGCCAAGTATTGATATTAAATCTAGAGTTCTTTTCACCATCACATACTGTCTCCCATTTTCCATTTGTTTGTATTTGGCACAGGGCTGTAGACATAATAGGCATTTAGCAAATAAATGTTTATTGAATGTATGAATTCTTTTGCTTTTAACTTTATAAAATGTCCTCCCATTCATCAATTCATTTGATGACTTCTTATGTGGGCAAGTACTGTTAAAAGACAACATGGAAAAAGATTACTGGTTCTGGAGTCAGGAAGGACAGTGATTACAAGTGTAATTTCATTAGTATAAGGAACTCTCATCTACCAAAGATGGTTGGCTCTTTCTTGGAAACTTAAGAGTCTTAGAGAGTTGCTGAGAGCATTGAAAGTTTTAAGTGATTTGCCTAGGATTACACTGACAGTATGCATCAGTGTGGCAGAATTGAACTCAGGTCTTCCTGCCTTCAGGAGTATTCATTTCTCTAAGGCAACATGCATGCAACATAAGGAATTATGAAGACTAAGTCAGTCATGTGAAGAAAATCTTCATAGAGGAAGATAGGACTTGAGATATCTTCTTAAAGCCTCAATCCTTGCAATATGAAACTCAGTGGAAACAACTAGGTGACCAGTGGAAAAAACCCTGACCCTGGAGTCAGGAGGACCTGAGTTCAGATACTTAGTAATTGTGTGATCCCAGGCAAGTCACTTAACCCCAATTCCTGAAAGAAAGAAATAAGGAAGGAAAAGAGGAAAGTAAGAAAAAAGAAAGAAAGAAAAGAGGAAACAAGAAAAAGGAAGAAAGAAAGGAGAGAGGGAAGGAGGAAAGAAAGGAAACTCAGGAGGTAAGGAAGAAAGAAAGGAGGAAATAAAAAGGGAAAGGAGGAAATAAAAAAGAAAGGAGGAAATAAAAAGGAAAGGAGGAAATAAAAAAGGAAAGGAGGAAAGAAAGGAAGAATGAAAGAAAGGAGGAAATAAAGAAAAGAAGAAAGAAAAGAAAGAAAAAAGGAGGAAATAAATGAGGAAAGAAGGAAGGAAGAAAGAAAAAAGAAGAAAAGAAAGAAAGAGACTGAGTGGTTTGCTCCAGGTTACTTAGATGACTGCTGTAACCTAGAGCTCTCCAAATCTGTCTCTTTAACTATAAAATAGGATTAATGACTGAAACTTTTATCCCAAAGGGATGCTATAAAATTCATATGAAATGAAGCTCTTATATCACTTTGCATGCTCTTAATTGCTACCTAAAGGTCAGCCATTATTATCCCCATTTTACAGGTTCCTTTGTTGGAAAGATGGGACACATATATTTGAGCAAAACAATGATAAATAAAGCAAAAGCAAGGATGAGCAGCTTAACATTTCATCCTTAACTGAGTTAAAAAAAGTTAGGAAAGACAGAGTGAATTAAATAGTTACACTAGAATTTACATTGTTAGTAAATAAAATTAGTGTGAGTAAACATAGTTACACTATGAACATTAGAGCTGGAAGGAACTTTCAAAATCTATCCAGACTCATCGTTTTACAAGAGACAACTGAAGCTTAAGGAAGTTAATTGATTTGCCTAACACATAGTAGCAGAGGTAGATTTTGGACCCAGGGCTGTTGACTCCAAAACCAGTTCCTTTCTCCACTTTCCTTTCTTGCCCTTGCCCAAAGACATGGAAAAGATTGATAGATTTTTCTTCTAAGAGGAATTCTCTTAGGAAAGAAAATTGTGTCATTTTTTCTTTTTCTTTTTTGCCTTTTCTTTCTTTTATTTTTTAAAGCACATACCTCTTTTTTTAAAAGAACATACCTTTGGCCATGTCTCAAGCTTTCTATAAGTCTGATTTGGAAGGAAAGTATGACTAAAATGTGTACCACAAACACAACATGGGTAATCTAAACAAACAAGTGGTGGGGTCAGCGGAAAGAGAAAGACTCTGTCAATGAAGGGAGCATTGTAGGAGCTGATGTTTATATGTTTTAAACTAAAATGAATAGTCCAGGTTCCTAGTTAAGTCAATAAATCACCTTATCATTTGAGCCTCCTAGGAACCCTGTGAAGTAGGTAGTGATGGTTTATTGACTTAGTTTTTGGTCTTCATTTCCATCAGTGTGGGGAACTCTTAGAGTAAAAACCCTACCTCTTATGCAGATTAATAACCTCATTGGGATCAAGACTCTCTTAAGAGTTCCATGAGACACAGATTAAAAGGGCTTGGTCATGGTTGTTCAGGTAATATGCATAGAGGCAGAGATTGAACTCAACTCTTCCTGATTCCAGGAATAGCCCTTCTATTTTTCTTCAAGGTAGGTGCTGCAATTATTATTGTCCCCATTTTTATAGAGTATAAATAGAAATAGACTCTCTCTATATATATACATATATATATATATATATTTAGTATGTGTGTGTATATATACACATACCTATAAAATCTCATTTGATCTTTATAATAATCTTGGAAGGTAGGTACTATTACTGTATTCATTTTACAGATAAGAAAACTGAGTCTCAGAGAAGTTGTGTCCAGGATCACATAGCAAGTCTGAGTATTAGAGGTAGGATTTGAACTTGGGTCTTCCTTCATTCAAATCCAGCAACCTATCACCTATACCAATTGAAGTAAATGTCTAAGGTAGGATTGAATTTAGGCTTTTCTGCCTCCAGCATCAACATGCTTTTCTTTATTTTTCATTGCTTATCATGAAAGAAGGACTTCTTGGAGGAGGATAGGATCTGAGCTGGCCTTACTTCAGATTATATAGATGGTGGTTGGCAGCAGAGGGCACTCAGGGAAGGGGAGTTCTTTCCATATAATATACAGGGTATCCTAAAAATCTTAGTGCAGCTGCACCAAGACTTTTGGGTTACCTTTTATAAAGAGGTAAAATCTGTGTCTAAGAATGGAGTAAGGACACACTCAGAATGGAGAACCCCTCACCTAGCAGAGACCTTCAGATACCAAGTTTTAGAGCTGTAGGGAACTCCAGAGATGATCTCATTCAAGAACCTTTAGAGGGTGGATTTGGCACTTTGGGGACAAAACCTCTCACCTCGGGTAAGAAGGAAATAGTTTTTTTCACTAATTTCTTTTTAAAAAAATTACTTATTTGATATTTTCCTCCAGTTGCAATCAAAACATTTTTTTACATTAGTTTTTAAGATTTTTGAGTTCTAGGTTCTCTCCCTTATCCTCAGACATGATTAAGAAACTACATGTGAAGTTATGTAAAACATAGGAAATAGTTTTTCAAGAGATAGCATTGAGTTTAGAATTAGTGGAACCTGTATTCCATTTTTTTTTAAGATTCTAGATCTATTTACACTCTGTGAGACTGTGGCCATATTACTTGTCCTTCACTTTCACCATCTCTAGAATGACAGTGTTGGACTTAATTATGTCTTATAGCTCTAAATCCTGCCAACTTGATCTCAGCCTGGAGTCAGGAGAGAGGGGGATTGGACCAGTGATATATTTGGCCTAGGAAGTTCCCTTGGCATGTGGAAGATGTTTTAAGTTTGTGCAAATACTTGTTGATGGCTCTCAGGTGAGATAGCCACCTCAGTTCTTTTGTTAGTCTTCTAATTCAAGAAGTTTCAGAAAAAATGTCGATCTTTATAGTAGAGAAGTATTGGTTGATGGTGGTGAGGTGACACAGTGGATAGAATGCTGGGGCTGGAGTTAGGAAGACCTGAATTCAAATTCTGCCTCAGACACTTTCTAGTCTGGCTAAGCAAGTCACTTATCCCTGTTTACCTTATCTATAAAATAAGCTGGAAATATGCAAATTACTCCAGTCTTTTTGCCAAGAAAACCCCAAGTGGGTTACAGAGTCAGAAATGACTGAACAACAACATTGGTAGAGAGAAAAGTACAGCAGCAAAAGGCCAGAATTTTCCTGGCCCTGAGGTCAGTTTCAAGGGAACTTGTGATCACAAATCCCAAATAGACTTAGGCCTGAAAATGCTTATCTCTGACAGGAGTGAGTTCAAATTTCAGTTCTAATCCTGCCTATCTAGCTGGAGACCTTCAGACTTTCATCTGTGGGTACCCCAGTTTTCCTCATCTGTAAAATGAGATTCTTTATGCCCTTTAGTTCTTGTGAAGAGCGCACCTTGTCAACTCTCAAGTGCTATAGAAACATGAGTTATTATAGCCAGCTTAAAACAATCTCACGTCCTCATTTGTTCCTCTGTTTTCTTTCCTCTTCCTCCTCTCCCCACCCTTTGCCTCTTCCAGGTTATGGCCACGCAGCCCCTGGTACGGATGCAGGCAAAGCCTTCTGCATGTTCTACGCCGTGCTGGGCATTCCACTGACCCTGGTCATGTTCCAGAGCCTGGGGGAGCGGATGAACACCTTTGTTAAATACTTGCTGAAGAGGATTAAGAAGTGCTGTGGGATGCGGAGCACCGAGGTGTCCATGGAGAACATGGTCACTGTGGGCTTCTTCTCCTGCATGGGGACCCTGTGCATCGGGGCTGCTGCCTTCTCCCAGTACGAGGAGTGGAGTTTCTTCCACGCCTATTACTACTGCTTCATTACCTTGACTACTATAGGGTTTGGGGACTACGTGGCCCTGCAGACCAAGGGTGCCCTCCAGAAGAAGCCACTCTACGTGGCCTTCAGTTTCATGTACATCCTGGTAGGGTTAACAGTCATAGGGGCCTTCCTCAACCTGGTTGTCCTCAGGTTCTTGACCATGAACAGCGAGGACGAGCGGCGAGATGCTGAGGAGCGGGCCTCGCTGGCAGGCAATCGCAACAGCATGGTCCTCCACATCCAGGAGGAGGCCCAGCACGGCCGGCCACGGTACAAGGCTGAGGTCACAGACCTCCAGTCCGTCTGTTCGTGCATGTGCTACCGATCCCAGGAGTATACCAGCCGGATGGTGTCCCACCAAAATTCCTTCAGCACCAAGCTGAACCCCCAGTACTTTCACTCCATCTCATACAAGATTGAAGAAATTTCTCCAAGCACATTAAAAAACAGCCTTTTCCCATCCCCTGTTAGCTCCATCTCCCCTGGCCTACACAGCTTTACTGATAACTACAGGCTGATGAGACGGAGGAAGTCCATTTAGGATTTTTTTTAAGAAAGAAAAAAAAAAGAGTCATTTGTCTTCTCTGGCTTTACTTTCCATGGGTCCATCTCTTTTTTCCCTGTTGTTTTTTTCCCCCTGTTCATTGTTTACTTTCCCCTTCCTTTGTTCTTGCTGCCCTTTCTTCCTAATCTCCCAAGAGAGATGGAGTAAGGCCAAAGGGGGAAGAAATAGCCAGCCCTTCACCGAGACTCAGAACTGCGCATGAAGCATGAACCCTTCCCAGCAAAGTTTGCCTTACATTTCTGCTCCCTCCTTCACCCCCAACCCTTCACTTTCCCTGGCCCCTTAATTCTCCCCCTACCGGAATGTGAGGTGACTCGAGGTGGAGCTGAGTGGGTACCAAAATCCAAAGATGCACACCAAGCTTAGAGAGCCTTTTGGCACCCCAGGGTGCCGCGACCTAACTCATTGCTTCTTTTTCCTCCTCAAGGAGCAGGTCACTGCATATGTGTGTGCATGCGTGTGTGTGCGCACATGGGGTGAGTGTGCGGTGTGTGTGCAGTAAGTTCCACAAAACAAAACAAAACAAAAAACATAAGCATCAGGTATTCATTTTTTTTCCTTCAAGAAATAGTATTAAAAGACCCATTTTCAACTTTTTGACTCCTTCCATATGGAAAGAAGGAAAAACAAAACAACCAAAAGGGGTTTTAAACAATGATCTTGCCAAAATGAAGCATGTGCAGTGAGCAGTCTATAGGTCTATAGCCCAAGTGCATCATGGTCATTTCCTTTACTTCCAAGTTCTAAATTGTATTAACATTCTTTTTTTTTTCTTACAGGGGGAGATGGGTGGGGGAAAGAAAAGAAGGATCATTTTAGCTTGCCAGTTCAAAATTTTTTAAAAAGCATGCACTTTGTAAAACTGGTATGCATTATAAACACAGGAGAAAATAACAACAAACAATGGAACCAATAATCAAAAGCAAATACTCTCATTAATTTATTAAATGGCATTTTATTTTTGTCATTTCCTCCAGTTCCAACAATTTACCAAGCAGCTGAAGTGTCAGGGAAAACTGGAAAATTGTTGGAGCCATAAAATGGCAATTTTGTTTTTTTCCTCTTATTTATACAATTATTATTATTTCTATGCAGCATCTATCTGCATGAATAGGAATTATCTTTTTGGAATGCTTGGATAAGGATGGGTATGAATAGGTGGGTATCTCTTTTTCCCCTCAATAAATTGTGACAGAGCATTCCTTTTTTTAAAATACAACAACCCCAACAAAATTGTCTTTAAATGCTTTTGATTGATAATGCTCATGCTGGTCTCAGGAAAAATTTCAAGGGAAAGTATCATGTGTTTTGGCCTACAGGGAATTTGCAATCCTTCTGAACAGATAGACCAAAAAATGCTGGCCTTTTAGCATTGGGAGATGATAGATATAGACTCATTGAAGAAAAAAAAAACATGATCTAATATGGTCTAAATTCCAAGTTCTTTTCTCCCTTCCTCTCCTTCCCTCAAATTTCCTGATATAGTAGTTACACTACCATGGACTTTTAGAGATTGTCCTATTTTTATGAAAAAAGAAAAGGTTGTTTTGATGAGCTTTCTAGCAAGACTGTCTCTTGTTAAGTCTGATTGTGCATCCCAGATTTTGGGGCCAGAAAATATTGCTGCCATATCTATGGATGACAACTTGATCTCAGAGCTAACTAAGCAAAGTTAAGTTTCTCCTTTCATGTTTCAAAAATTACTTTGGAATCATCTTTCTGGCCCCAAGACTTCTAGCTCTAGGCCTCCTCTTTTGCATGCTTCTAGTATCCAAGCAATAAACTCCTTGGGTGTTTGTTCCAGTGTACCACATGGAAGGGGGTCTGGATGGGCCACTGCAGAGACTTTGTGTCTTGGTGGGCTCTGTAGAGAAAGAGGATGGGATTCTTGCTGAAAAGAGTTGACCTGATGAGATTACAAACCAACCAATTTCTTCCCAAATGTCACTGAACCCAAGAAGAGAGGAGGGACAGCATCAGCAAAGTTGCTGATGCTTCACTTCTTTTGGTTTCTGTAAAATAGCAGAATTGGGTAAATTAATCTCTAAAGTCCCTTGGAGTTGTTTTTTTCTTCAGCCTGGAAATGCCGCTTTTGCCCTAAGACAGAAAGAACAGGGCACTAGCTGCCCAGCCAGCCAACTGAGCTATCTCCTTTAACCTTTCCTTTGTCTCTGGCAGTTGGGCTTCTTTGGGAAAAAATACGCCCATAAACCTGCTTATGCACATATACACATACATGCATACATCGATTTTATGTATATGCATATGTTATGTGTGCATATATATATATATACATCTGTTTTGGGAGGTGTGATCAAATTCAAGTTTTCCAAGGCTTTCCAGAGAACTAACTCAAACAAAAACAAGTTAGCATGACTTCATAGGCTATGTCAAATATGGAGAGTAATTTTGAATGCATTCTATTGGATAATAACTTATATATGAAAACTTTCTAAAAGCATATTCTTTGAAAAAAATCATCAGAACAGTCCTGTGGGCAAGGAGGGAGTATATCTCCATTTTGTAGAAACTAAGGTCCAGAAAAGTAAAATGACTCTCCCTATTAAAGTCATGGGAGTAATGAATAGCAGATAAGGTCAGGACTTGAATTCAGGGTCCAGAATATAAATATAACCTCAGGCCTAGAAGAGACTTCAAAAGTCATCTAGTCCAACAAGTAACTAATCATCAATTCCTACTTCAATTCTAGCCTCTTATTGAAGACTCTCAGACTACTGAGTCTTAGGTCAGGATTCCTAGTCCCCTATGCTACAGTTGCCCCTTTCTGTAGTCCTCTGAGAGGAGAATCATCAGCCCTCCATTAGCACCTTCAGTGGAGGTCATTTGTACTTTTGCTTGGCCACGTAAACCAAATTAAAGAATTTGGAGAGGTCATTTGGGTGATGAACATCTTGTGCTATTGATGCATTTCTGAGCTAAGGCACATCCACATCAGGGACTAGACTTGTTGCTATTTTTTTCTTTACCTTGACCCTCCTATTCCTGACTCCAACTTTTGGAATAGAATATAAGAATAAAATTGTGATTTGATTCTATTGGGCAGGGGGAGAGAATTAAAACAACAATCTATCTTTCTAATAGAAAGCAGACCTTTTATTGTCATGGCATTTTGTCATAAGGTAGGGATCTTGTGTTAATTTTGAATTTAACTTTTGGAGATCCAGACTAGCCCTTGACTTTCTCCTAAAGGCCTCGGAATTGCTGCCATTTTATTCCTAGGAAATGAGGACCTTGAAAAGACAAAGTCACATAAGGAAATATTGGAACCCAGTATTAGATTTTGAGTCTAAATTACTGTTATATCCACTAGAGATTACTCTTTTCTCTTCATTAGAATGGTAGAGCATTGGATCTGCTAGGGATCTTAGAAAATAAAATATTCATTCATAAAATATGGGCTATAAGAATCCAGACTAAAAGGAAATCTTTAATCCTATCACTTATAGATGAAGGAACTGAAGTTATTTTTTAACTGAAGACCCCCTGCACATGAGTCAATAGCATAAAGGAATTATTTGACAAGTTTTGGGAAACAAAGATCAACATTACATCTATTAGTATGACTTCTAGTCCAGTGTTCTTTCCATGACATTAGACTGTCATGTTCATGTCAAGCCTCCTATTTTAAAAAAATTGCTCTTTTAAAAAAATGTTCACCTATCTCAGGTGTTAGTGTTTCTGGTGAATGCCAGGGAAATATAATGTTTATTTATTGACAAAATATTTACTGTATGATAAGATGGTGATGAGAAGCATGTTAGACATAAATTATGATATAGTGATTTTATTGGGTAGAATCCCATGGTTTTGAATGCTGGATTTGACTTGTTCCCTGTCTTGAGAGAATGACAAAATAAGATAAAACTGAGTTTTGTTATCACATGGCCTAAGTTTTATAGTAAGTCATGGAATTGAGTTTCTCCCTTTTACGGTGATTTTCCAGCAGTAAAGACTTGTGAACTTTGGTTTGAATATAAGACTAATAACTTCTCTGAGGCATATTTCCAATTATTCTTGCTGAAGGGTACAGTGGTATGGATGAAACAACTCAGCAGATAACTCTACATCAATCCTATTTGTCTTTACAAGAACATAATGTTAGACATTTATTTTGTAGGTTCTTCTTAGCAGATTTTTTTAAAAAAACTGAGTTCTTTCTGACTGACATTAATCATACAACTAACATTCTCTGGGGCCAATGATGACTGACTGGAGAGGGAATAGAAGTGTTTCCAGCTTCCTAGCATTAAAAATCCAGCCCAAGACAGGGCTTTATGGGATACTCCACAGAAAAGAATGTGAATATTGATCACACTGTGGTATATTGCTCATCTGTAATAATGGGATTGTAGAGTCAGAAATTAGTCTGAACATTAGATGGTGATGGCAAAGTGATGTAAGAGTAGGCATTGAAATAGATGGCTCTTTTCTATTCACTTTTGCTTACAATAAGCCCAGCAGATAACTGGCTAGTTCTCTAAGAGCTGCTGGCCCTGGAGTGTGTGTGTGGGGCTTGAGTTCAAATCCAGCCTCAGACACTTAATAGCTGTATGATCTTGGGTTAGTCACCTAATCCTGTTTGCCTCAGTTTCCTCTTCTACAAAATGAGCCAAAGGAGGAATTGGCAAACTATTTCAATATCTTGGTCAAGAAAACTCCAAAAGGGCATAAAGAATCAGATACTACTGAACAAAAGGGAATATGGTAGGAAAAGACATGGATTAATTAGGAGAACATAGACTAATGAAGGCTTAAATCTGGGGGGACCTTATAACAAAACATTAAATCATAGAACATAGAATATAAAACATTGGTGCATGGAATTTAGAATGCTAGAACTGAAAGTTAAGATCATTTAATCTGAGGGGCACATCATCTGTGTGCGTCATGGACCCCTTTTGTGATCCAGAATAACTTATGGAATTCTTCTTAGAATAATTTTTAAAAATGATAATGAAGAAAATACTAAATTGTCATTAGAAATTAATATAAATATGTATTAATAAATATATTTTTCCCATCAAGTTCACAGACTACCTGATATCTGGCCACAGAGCTGATCAAGACCCTCTGATTTGATCCAGCTCTCTAATAGAAAAGAAAAATGAGTCCTAGAGAATGGAAGTCACTTGCTTAAGGTCATATTATTAGTTAATGACAGTACTGAGAATTATAACTTCTTTTTTTTTCTTAGAAATATCATGATAGAGATTTAGTTCCAAGTATCCTTCTAAGAATCATTCCTCACCCCTTTTTTCTTTTGATGTAGCTTATATTGTGTGGTACTATTCAGACTCTTTCTGTTGTACGCCTCAGAAATGCCACATTTTAGTAAGTTTCCTGAGAACATTCTTAAGGGTTCAAGTCCTCCTCTAATTGTCTTCTTATTTCCACATTTCAAGGATCATAGCTTCTATATGCCTTTGAAGGTAATTTTTATTAAGTCAATGTGTCCAAAAACCCAATCAGGGCTGCAGTCAACCTGACAATCTGCCATAGATGGTCCAGTAGTTCCAAATAGGATAAATGATAATTCCAAATTCTATTCCCTCCTTTAGCTGGCACAGTGGATAAAGCACTGGATTTGGATTTCAAATCCTGCCTCTTAACTTATTAGCTGTAATGCTTGACAAGTCACTTGATGTATATCTGCCTAGATTTCCTCATCTGGAAAATGGAGATAATCATAACATCTCCCTCCCATGGTTGCTATGAGGCTCAAATAAGAAAATATGTGTAAAGCTCTTTGCAAACCTTAGAGTGTTATATAAATGTTAGCTGTCCACATCAACGTCCATTCAACATTCATCCATTCTTTCATTGATCAAACATTTGCTGAGCATTAAAATTTCTCTCTCTGCCAAAGGAGGGGGCTGGATTCCATGATTTCTAAGATCTCTCCTAGCTCTAATAATCTAATCAAATCTGATTTCCAGCTCTCACATCCAATTGTTATGTTCTAACTTTCCATATTCCGAGGCTGCTTTCACTACTGACATTTTATGTTCTATGATTTTCCCCCTTATGCTGAGGACTTTAAGATTCAGATAACTTCATAATTACCTGTCACTGTAAACAAAGATAAAGTAGGTTTTTGTTTTCCCTCTCTGTAATTAATTTAGAGGTGACACCGACCAAACCACCATCAATAAGACATGTCCTCTGAATCATTCATCTTCATTGAATTGAGCATAGATAACAGTGAAAAATCCATCTCCAGGACAAGGAAAATAAGATGTGGTTCCTGCCTCTAAGAAGCTTACAGTATAGTAAGGGATAAAAGACATGGACATAGAAATATAATTAAAAAACATATGAAGTGTTAGGAGGATTCAGTAGAAAGCACTTTTTATACACCTCGTGAGCTGAGCCTTGAGGGATAGAGAGAATTTATATAAGTAGTAGGAGAGGTAGGGAGTCATTTAATTTTAGAATTGGATGGGACCTGAGCCTGGTTAAAATGCCTCTCTTTTTCTCTGTGGCCTAGATTACCTGCCACCTTCTATGTGAATTTTTTTCTCAGTCACCATTTTTCAAGCGCTCTTTTGCTGATCTCTGCTTTGCCCCCAAACACATTCAGTCTTATAATTATATGTGTATATGTGCTGTTCTTATTTGCTCAAGCAATTGATCAACAAGCATTTAAGTAGCACCTACTATGCGCTAGGCATTGGATCTTAAATACTTTAAAGTCAGGAAGTCATTTTTTTACCTTTGGGTCAATAGCACTGAGCAATAAAGCACTTACTAGGTGCTTTATATATAATATGTATATATGTACATAATGCAATATATGTATGTAAATATATGCAATGTAGATATTTATATGTAGATATAGGATTATATTGAATTCTAATCAATGGGAAAAATGCTGCAGTTATTGGGGATCTTGTGAATATAGATATAGAGGGAATATTTTTCCCTTTTTGAGGCTGGGGTCAATTTATGGCATGGAACAGGGCAAAGCTAAGTAGACCCCATAAGAGGTCTTGAAACCATGACCTTGACTGACCTCAGGAACTGTCTAACCAGCTACAGATTACATTATGTGACAACTACTCCTTCTTCCCTTCCCTTCCCCCACTGCCTCAAAATCCTGTTAGTTATAGATAATTTAATGAAAACTTAGTTTTTAGGGTAACCCAGTTAATCATGTAATATAAAGGAAGGTAGTATAGTAGTGGCCTAGGATGGTGAAAAGAACAGGGAACTTGGAGCCAAGAGAGATTTGGGTTGGAATCTTGCCTTTAAACTTAATAGCTGTCTGACCACAGGCACAACCTTTTTAAACCTCAATTTTCTCATCTGTAAAATGGGGGTGGTATATGTGCAGTAGCTACCTCGTAGCAGTTATTATGAGGACTGAATGAATTTATGTACTTTTTTTTAATAAAACTTAAGAGCATATAAATGTCAACTACTAGTAGTATTACAGTGAATTATGTAGAACATCATCTTTTCTATTGCACCATCTTTCCTCCCCTCACTATTTTCTTAAGGCAGCTAGGCAATGAGATATATTGAATGCTGGCCAGGAAGACCTGAGGCAAACATTTAACTAGCTGTGTAAGACTGAGAGTGGAGATGACTTGGATAAGACCAATTTCCTCATCTGTAAAATATGGCTAATAATAGTATTTATTCACAGGGTTTTTGTGAGGATCCAATGAGATAATGTCTCTATGTAGTGTTTTGTAAACCATAAAGCATTATATGAATATCAGCTATTAAGTATACATTAATCATATATTAACATTGCCAGTTCTTTTCAATTCAATTCTTCTCTAGTGACTAGTTCATCTGGAAACTGAGATTGCACTAACATAATCTCTGATAGCATAACAGCATAGTTATAGGAAAGAACATTGAATTTAACATCTGAGCTAGTTTATTGATTAAGGTTACAAAGCTAGCAGGTATCAGAAGATCAAAGGTTCAAATTATTTAACCTAGCTGAGTCTTAGTTCCTTTTTCTAAAAAAAAAAATGGGAAGAATAATAATACCAGCACCACCTACTTCTCAGGGTTCTTATGAGGAATGCACTTTATAAATTATACTGCTCTTTATAAATGCAAGCTACTTATAATTATTATCATATCATCATCATATGATTAATATTTGCAAATATTGCAAAAGTAATGGGATTGTATGTGTTTGTGTATGTGTGTGCATTTTTGTGTGTTTTTTTTTTCTGCTGGAATCTGAATTGCAAATACCCTCAGATTTATTATCTCTGGTAATTTGTAGGCCAGGAATACCCACTGGGTTTTTAACTTTTATAAAGGTGGGGGTTCTGGAGAAGGGAAGGAATGTGGACATTGTTATTTACATGGAATCTACTTATTTGAAGCCACCCATTAAAATCTCATCCATAAAACAGAGCAAATAGACTAATTAATCTAGCTCCATAAGACAGTTGTCCTAGAGTCTGACATCAATTTCAAGAACTTCTGGATACTAACCAAGAGACTTGAAGACAAGGCAGGTAATTTTTCTTTTCCTCATGCAGATTTGAAAGTAGCTGTTTCTGGGAAAATAAAACGATATCATTAGTAGCTAAAAGCTAGTGAGCATAATGAACTCCCCCAAAACTGCTAAATGATTTTATGTTGAGGCCAGGGGCAAATTATATTGGGGGGAGAAGGGAATCATCCTTACTTGAAGTGTCTTGCCTCATTTTACTTGGTGTGATATTCTTTTTCATAATAGGGCCTAATTAGTATATCCATTAAGAGTACCAGTGGAGGAAATCAAAGAAGAGGAATTCACTGGAATGTGTCCAGGACATTAAGGCAGTGGGCTTGGAAATGTGTATGCTAAGGAGAAGCCATAATTAGGTTTGTGGGTAATATGTAATATTCCAGCTACTCTGAGGTCCCAGGTCTTAGTGGGAAGATCATTCATTGGTTTTAGAGGCAGAAATCCTCAATTTGAATTCAGTCTTTGCTGTTAATTTCTTGAGTGACTTTTGGCAAATTATTTCTGTATTTGGGGCTTTAGAAAGTAATTCCCCCATTTTATAGAGGAGAAAAGGGATTAACTGCAAGAATATATACTTCTCTTTCCACAAATTGTAGGAATTAGACTTATGCAGTTTGAATCTTAAAGGGTAGACTCAAGAATGGAAGTTAGGAAGCGTCCAATTTTGTTTTGATGTTGGGGAAGACTTCCCAGCAATTAGAAATCTCCAAAAGTAGATTCCTTGGGATTCTTTGGGAGATTGTGAGTCTCCTCTCCTGGGAAGTTTTCAAGCAAAGGCTCTAAGTTGTCCAGGAGTTTCTTATTCGGGTAAAGATTTAGACTATCTGAATACTGAAATCCCTTTCAACTGTGAAATCTGTGATTCTATAGTCCCCACTCCTCTACCCCATCTCATCCCTAAGAAAATGTAAACTCCTCAAGGTCAGGAATTATTTTTCTTTGTACCTCCAAAGCCTGGTGCCTTGCACATAATAGGTGCTTAATATATGTTTAATGGAAAAAAGGATGGTATTGGAGATATACAATGAAAAGAATACTAGAAACAGAAATCAAAAGGTTTTAGTCTGTGTTCTATTAATGAACAAATATGGGATCTTGAACAAGTCCATTCACCTTTATGAGACGCATTATGCCCATTTAAAAGAGGGTGAAACTAAGTACTTTGTAAGATGCTGTTTAAATGGGAGTCTGTGATATCAGCTAGAGTAGAGCAACAGGTATTTCTTGAACAGGGATTCTTAACTTTTTTGCACTTCATGTATCCCTCTGGTAAAGTCTATGGATCCTTGCTCAGAATATTTTAAAAAATTAAGAAAACCAATTGCATTGGTCATCAAAATATTTTTAAAAACCAAGTTCACAGACTCTGAGTCTTAAGGTCAATAGAACTGCTGGAGTATTGAGTTGCTGCTGCAGAGAATGTCTTGTGTTGTAGGGATACAGTTTTAGTGGCCTTTAGTCCAAAGAGTACGATCCCTAGCACTGCCAGTATGAGTAATCCAGTCTCAGAGTGTGTTTGGTTGGTTAAACAATGGTCTCATTTGGCTGTGTAAATTGTCAACACATGAAATGAATGAATTTTAGCTTTTACTGCACAGTATGTATTTTCCCAGGAAATTATGGAGTTAGAGAATATTATAAGTTTTGCTTAATATAAAACCAGATTTATGGGGGAAATGGTTGGTAAATTGGATCTTCCATTTTAATGCCTTGGGGGAGATGTTACATATGTTACAGGAGAAGTGGCACAATGAAAACTTAAAAAAAAAAAAAAACAAAAACCAAAAAACCCCACTATACTAAGTTTTAGGTCCAGCTTTGCCACTAATATATTGCATGACCAAGTCCTCCTAAGCCTCACTTTACTCATCTGAAAAGAGGAGTATTGAATCATATCAGGTCCTCTAAGGTACTTTCCAACTCCAAAGTACTATGAATCTATTTAAAGGAATCCTATGGTATTCCTTTGGTTAAGTAAATATACTTTTTGTAAAATGAACAATTGTCTAATCTATATAATTGGCTTTAGGTAGCTAGGGGACTTGGAGGCAGGAAGAGTTGAGTCTGAATCTTACCTTAGACATTTACTAGCTATGTGACTTTAGGCAAGTCACTTAATATATGTTTGCCTCAGTTTTTTCGTCTATAAAATAGGAGTAATAATAGCACCTACTTCATAGGGTTGCCATAAGGCTTAAACAAATTGGATGTATGTAAATCACTTTGAAAATCATAAAGTTTTTAAAAATAAATGCTGGTTGTTGTTATTGTTATTATTGTTGATATTGGCATTATCAAACGCTTTTAATATGAGGGCTAGGATGAGCAGGAGGACTCCTGCACCTTTTCACTTGTAACTAGATTTCTATATTATGAGTTTGTGAAAAGCAGGTGATAACTGCACAACTTTATTTAATGTGAATTATCCAGGGAATATGAGATTCTAGTTTCTTTTTTAAACCTAAGAAATGAAAATTAGGAGACTTCTGAATCAGAGGTTATCTGACAGTAGAGCACATGATTTGAGCTAACTATCTGCAGTATGAGGTAGACAGGGATAACTAATAGTGGTTGGTCTCTGATAAATGTGGAAGCTGGACCAACTAATATCCCCACAAGGGAAGAAAAATGAGGCAAATTGCCTCATTTAAAATGCAAACACAAGCATTTTCTAATAGTTGCTTTGGTTACAGGTCACTGGTGACCCTTAATAAATTAAAATATAGAGTTTGATAGCATACTTGTGAAATGCAAACATAGATTATCTAAAGCAGTATTAAAGAATAAATGTTTGTTGTACTGGAGGCAACCTTGTGTGCCTGAGAAATACAAGCAGGTACAGTTAAACTCTGAAACGATATGACTTGATTAACCTGTGAGATGAATATTAGTTTTATTCCTGTACCATAGAGCACCATAATGCTCTTAAAGGTATTTAATGCATATTAATATTTCATAAATGTTTTGGACTCTGTAGGGACTAATATTTTATATTAGGTAATAAAGCTCAGTTAACACAAATTTCCATCCATTTGTTCTCCCATCCATCTATCCATTTATTTAGCACTCATTTTAATATTTTTCTCTGCTCAATAATTTGCTTGGAATAAGGCACAAACAAACAAATAAATAGATTGTATTGGAGACAAAGAAACCCAGGAAAAGTGTTACTATCTTTCATGTATTATAAGCTTCTAGAAGGCAGAAAGGGACCAAGTGCTACCTTGTATTATATTTATCTATGGATGTGTTTTGTCCTTCCCCACCTCTATCTTATCCCTAACAGAATGTATGCTCTTTCAGGTCAGGTACTAAGTCATATTTTACTCTTTGTATTACTAGAAGCAAGCACAGTGCCTTGCACATGTATTGCTAGTTCTGAGATAGTGTAAATAATGAATCTCCTGAAGTGGTCACATTTGACTTTGCACTGCATATTTCCACTGGATTGGAACCAATTATCCTATTCTACATAATTACAACTTTCAATAGTGCAAATCTGAATACGTTACCACTTCAGGAGATTTATTATTCATGCTAATTGGGATCTAGCTGTAGTAGATTCTTAATGCATGCTTGGCAAATTGGTACACAAATAACTATATTAGAAGGCAGAATGAGAAGCTTCACAGAAGAGGTAATATTTGAATAAAGTCTTGAATGATAAGTAGAATTTGACTAGGCAGAGATATAAGCAATGACATTCTAGGGGTGACATTGTAATGTTTGTACACAAAGGTACAGAGGCAGAAAATCTTAAGTTCAAAGGTGGAGGAGGAATCATTTCTTCTTGTTAGACTTGAGATGGAGTGGGAAGAGTGGGAGATAAGCATGCAAGGTTTATTGGAGCTAAATTTGGGCTGGGGGCAAGGGCTTGAATGCCAGGTTAAAGAATTTGGACTCTATTTTATAAAAAGAATTGCTCTGAAAGCTTCTTGATATGATCAGGGCTGTGCATTAAGAAGATTAATCTGGCACGATGTGCCAAATTTATTGCTGGAATGAGTGACTCTAAATTTTTATGCCAGAATATTAACAAAGTCTCAAATTTAGCTGTTTCAAAGCTTTAATAAATACCTCAGCCATTCACTTAGGGGAATATGTCATAGATCTGTGTTAATGGTCAGAAGATCAAAGCCGAGTCCTAATACCTACAATACTTCTATTGGATGGGACTTATGATGTTCCCAACTTAGTGTTGAATTTTATTCTTTGATGGGTAGTGTTCCTGGGAGGCTCCATTGTAGAATTCATGAGATTCTATGTAGAATCATAGTTTCCACTGTTATTCTCTGCTAGGGGATATTAGCTTCTATTATATCTATAGTTATAACTTGTTATAGGTAAAGTGGAAAAAGACTCCCTTGGTAGTCATTTAGTAAATTATTCCCCAGGGAAGAAGCTCAGAGTTGTGAAATAGAAATATTCATTGGGATATTTGAGTAAGATCAAAATAAACTTATGTGAGAAAGTAGCATGGTGTCTTTGAAGAAAGAAAGAGACCTAGGCTGATGAGATGACAACATTTAATAGGGGCAAATGTATGCTGCTGGGAAAAATTGGCAAAAGTGGAATAGGCTGTTCTGGAGAGAGTGTTTCTGCATATCGTCAAGCAAAAGCTGGATAATCATTGGTCATGGATATTGTCAAAAATATTCTCATTCCACTTTTATTTGGATTGGGTAACCACTGAGTTCTCTCCCCAGTCTGAGACTCAGAGATCATGAAGAGGAAGGACAGTTTAGCACAAAGAGATTATGAACAGCCGTGTGTGTGTGTGTGTGTGTGTGTGTGTGTGTGTGTGTAAAATATTCATCTAATGAGTTCCATTGTTTTCATAGTATGATGAAACTTGGGGATCCTAGGGTTAATGTAGATTGCTCCAGATGTGAAATCTTTTGCCTTCCATCTGTTCTAAAGATCCTGTAGCTTTAGGTTCATTGTCTGTGAGATTCAAGAAAGGAAGTAGATCCCTAGGGAAAAATGGCTAATGACTCCCAGAGGAGCATAGCATAGCAGTGAAAGCACCAGAATGGACTCGGCAAGCTCCAGGAGCAAAGCCAGGAGTCTGGGCTTCCTGTGTTACTTTGGGTCTCAGTTTCCCTGGCTATAAAATGAGAGGGTTGGACTAGATGAGTCATAATATCCTTTATAGCCTTAACTATGAGTCTGTTATTACCAGATGGATCTTAGGACCAGGAAACAATTCAGAACGAGGACTTGCTCCCCTAAACCCTCCCTTTATCCCAGCTTTCTGCAAGCTTAGCTGCCTGGGCTTTAATCATCACAGTGCCACATTTGGGTGGCTAAGTATAGCCTAGATATATTACCCCAAGTGCCTTCTGCTTCAGCCGTCTTTCCTCTTGTTAAAACACACACACACACACACACACACACACACGCACAATACCAATAACACTACCACCACCAAGTGACAAACAAATACTATAATTAACCAAAAACCCAGAACATTTCACTTTCCCTCCCCAATTTCCTTGATAGCTCCCCCTTTAATCTTTTTCTATTCTATCTGATCTGTATCCTGACCCTGGATGGATACAGGTGGTACTTTTGCCCCCTTCCACCCATAAAGTACTAAAAAAAAATAACAAAAAAAAATTTACCACCACTGAAAACTCACCATGAATTAATGGTGCAATTTGGGTGGTAATTAATATGCACAGTTCCAAGCTGCATTGTCCTCCCTCAGAATGAGTAATGTCAGACAAATAGCAACTAAAGCGAATCCATCAGACCACAGGAGCTGTTCACCATTAGCTTCTGCACCATAATTGAATCTCCGATGCATCATCTCCCCACAGCCAGGAGGGCCAATCCAGGCAGCTCAGCTCTTGATTAATTAATTGCTTATCTCTGGTGCTGAGTGGGCATGGAGAAGTTTGTGATCCCTTCCTTTCTTCTCTCTGGGAGATCCAGGAGTGGGGAGGAGCTAGAGACTTGAGGGAGAAGGAAGAAAAGAGCAGACAAAAAGAATATTTTCTCTCTCTTTGAAATAAGATATTCAAAATAAGAGGCTGACAGTTTTCTTCTCCATCTGATTCATTTATCCACTTGCCTTTTGAGCAGTAAGGCTCTTGCTGCATGTTTTACTATCTTTCCTGTGGTGAGATATGAATAAAGTCAAGAGGAATACTTATAATGACCCAAAGAGAGTGGGATTCCAATTGCAAGTTCTGGAAGGGTCTGGGAGCAACAGCAATAATAATAACAAATAGCAATAACTTGTATTTATAAAGTTCTTTGAAGATTTACAGAGCACTTTGACTGTTATAATGTTAAATGTTTATTTAAATGAATTGTCCCAGTTGTAGAAACCCATCATAACCATCCAAAGGATCATAATCATGGGCATTTTAACTGCTTGCTGATTGCTTGGTGGCATAATGGATAGTGTTCTGGAATTAAGAAGATGGTGGTTTCAAAACTTAATTCTGACATTTACTATCTGTGTAAGCCCAGACAAATCAAGTAGTCATTTATCCTCTTAAAGATGAGGAAACTGGGGCTAAATACCTGTAGTCTTTTATTTCACAGGTTATTGAGAGGATCAAATGCAATAACATATATGCAGCACTTCACTATCTTTAAAACACTATACAGAAGTCTGTTATCATTATTTAGCAATTTTATTATGACCTTAGATTTATATAGAAATGAGTTGTTCTGTCAGTTATAACCACCAGAAGAGTTCTAATCATGGCATAGTAGCATGCTGGACTTGGAGCCTGGATGGTCCAAATTCAAATCATGTCTGTCCTTTGCCAGCTGTGTGATCTCTGTAACTTCTCATTGTTCTCATTTTATAGGGGAAGAACTTGAGGCTCAAATTACCTAGTAATGCCTACTTTTAAACGACTGTTGGGTGGATCAATGGAAATAATATATATTAAGAGATAATAGGTACATTTACAAACTTTAAAAAGCAAAGAATAATTGGCAGTGATTTGAACCTAGGTAACCCCAAATGTATATTACTTTGGAAACCTGGTGATATAACCACCAAAAGAAAGGATTTCTTACTTAGAATTCTACCATGGTGTCTGTATGGGAAGTCAGAACTGACAGTCACATACACATTATAGTAATTCTTATAATAATCTACGTCTTTCTCTCTCAATCTCCGCTAACAATAATAGATAGAGTCTAGATCGGTGTTTATTTCTTATACTAAAAAAACTGTATGTATGGAGTTGGAGCCAGGAGGTCCTGGGATCAAATTCTGTCTTAAGTCACTTGTCTGTAAAAATGAGAGAATTGGCTTTTAAAGTTCCTTTACTTTCCCCACCAAAATATCTTACCCTATGATCCATAGTATATTGGAATTTCCCTCTTGTTCTTTCTGAAACATGATTAAGAAACAGTAGGGCTAATATTTGCACACATTGAACAAAATCTTTCTGTCTGACTGCTCACTGTTCCCTTCCAAGTTGTCCCTGTGGCGGGCCTTATCATGAGTTCAAGGATATTGTCCTTTTCAATGACCTACATATTCTGAAGTTTTTTGAATTTTCTTGGGGGTAGGAAAACTTTATTCTTTGGAGTGTAAATTTAATGTTTGGGTACAACTGTGAGTCATTAGGAATCGATTATGATGAACAAAATAGAAGGGAATCAGACTAGGAAATTCCATTTGGGGACCAAACTGAAACTACCCTCACATCAGTTTATGTGCTCTTTGAGAAAATTAAAGAGGAGGCCAGAAATCTCCAAATAATGCTACCATTAGTCCAATCACAAATTTGAAACCTTTTCAGGGGACTATTTAGGAAGGATCCACAATAGTTTTCCTGACATTCCAGAATTTATATCCTCTATATGAATAGGTCCATCATACATTTGTGTGATAAAATGAGATTTACAAATTACACAAATGAGATTTACAAGAAAGTGCTACATTTATGCATAGAATTTTAGATTGTTGAGTTAGAAGGGGCCTTTGTTTCCACCTTTGTAGTATGTTGGGGTTTGACTCAATAATTCCTAAGGCCCACAGAGCTTAAATGGCCTTAGAAATCAGAGCTAATGAGTAGGTGGACCTAGGACTAATTTGTCTCCTGTCTGCCCTCCCAGTCCTTCTTCCATGTAGGGCCCTTCTTTTTCTTTTCCTGCCCTTGGTATTTAAATTACTGTACTCCCTCTCAAAGAGTCACCACATGTCACTTTTTAGGCCCAGATGGAGGGCACCAGAGGGGGGATTTGGGAAGCCACCAGTATTTTGAGGAGTGGGAAGCCAGATCTTAAAATAGGAAGGCTGCGCCAGATGGTTTCCACTCCTCGCCAAAGCCAAGTCACAGGTTTGGCAGCATGGCGCCACCCAGGATAGCCACACCTCACCCTGGGAAGGAGGCTGGTGAGGAAGATGCAGAGGAAGATGTTCTTGGAGCAGTGAGAAAGGCAGCTGGGAGGTGGGACTCATCCATCTTGCTCCAAGCTCTGCCCTTAAACTTCAGCTTTTCTGGTTGTCGTGTTGCCCTTGAAAAACTAAGTGGGTAGAGAAAGGCTCTTGGAATAAGCTCAAACTCAGAACCCTGGAATCAAATAGTTGTGTAGTTGGAAGGAAATTCAAAGGGCACATAAGTTGTCCTGAGACAGGCCGGGCATCCCCTCTATAAAAGCCTACCCCAGCCCCAGAAGTGGGAGACCATCCTGCTTGTGGATTGCTTTAATCTGAATTTTTTCCTAATTTGAACCTAAATTTGCCTCTGCACCTATTTCTACTCTCCAAGGCCAAGCTGGACAATAATCTCTCTTACATATGACAGGCCTTCAAGTAACTGAATCCATTAAACAAATAGCATTTTTGTTTGTTAATGGATGATATATATCAGATCCTCCTTCTTTGTGTAAAATATTCCTAGTTCTTCCAACTCTTTCTTAGGTAGTGTGATGTCTCTCACCATCCTGGTCTCTATACCTTGGAAATGTTCTGACAATAATAACTGGTGTGTATATAGTGCCTTAAGGTTTGCAAAGCATTTACATACATTATCTCAAATCTGTAATTGTTCTTGTTGTTGTGCTCATTTTATAGATAAGGAAAGTCAGTGTTAGAGTTTTATATGACTTGTCCAAGATCATACAATTCAGAACTAGAATCAGAATAATCCAAATCTTTCTGATACCAGATTTAGCACTTTGTCTACTTCACTACTCTCTCTGTCTCTCTCTCTCTGTCTCTCTCTCTCTCTGTCTCTCTCTCTCTGTCTCTCTCTCTCTCTCTGTCTCTCTCTCTCTCTCACCTTGGCAATGCCTGCATGCAATGCTGGTGCTGTGGATGTCATCATACCAAAGAGTACCAAGTGCCCATGTGTCTTAAAAGGGCATCTTATTCTTTATTTTAGCCCGTTAGTAATGACAGAATTTGTGGCAGCTAGGTGGTATGAGGGAGCTATGTGGTGCAGTGGATAGAGTCCCAAGCCTGGAGTCAGAAAAACTTATTTTGACCTTTATTGCAGAGAGATATTGATAGACAGGGTAGCTAGATGACACAGCAAGTACAGTGCTGGGTCTAAATTCAGGAAGACTTGAATTCAAATTCTGCCTCAGACATTAACTAGTTACATGATCCTGGGCAAGTTACTTAACCCTGTTTGCCTCAGTTTCCTTATCTATAAAATGAGCTGGAGAAGGAAATATCAAACCACTCCAGCATCCTTGCCAAGCAAACCCCACATAAATCACAAAAAGTTGAATGCAATTAAAATGACTGAACAACTACAAAAATGACAGAATTGGAGGATGATATTAATTAACTGATCTCTATAGCTTTGAATGAACTAGTGCACCTTTAAACAGGTGAGCACTTTTTAGCTGTACTTTTATGCTACAGATGTGTTTATAAGAGGGAAATATCACATCTAGTTTGGAGCAACTGGAAAAGCTCCATGGAGGAGGTAGTGTTTGAGCTCAGCCATAAGTCTATAAGTTTTCAATGAACAAATGCATACTCAGGATGGTGGGAGGGAGGAGCATATCATATAAAGATGCAGAGAAAATAAAATACAGGGCTTGTTTTAGCAATGAAGTCATCCAGTTTAACTGAAACAGAGAGTGTCAAAAGAGAAAGATTGAAAGGCTAATTAAGCAAGAACATGAAAGACTTTAAAAGCCATGTGAGTGTATTTGGGCTTTGTAAACCTTAAAGCACTATCTAAAGGTCTGCTATTATCATTATCAAAGTGATTTACATGATAGTGTTTAGTTTGGTTCTCACAATCAACCTCTGGTGTAGGTAAATGAGGCATTTTTAGTTACCATTTTACAGATGAGGAAACTTGGGAACAATGATTTATCCAAAGTTGCATAGCTTTACTAAGTACCTGAGTCAGAATTTGAACTTAAGGTCCAGGATTCCTTCTAATCCCAAATTCATGTCTTTCTCCTGTTCCAGAGGAGATCTTCATTGTCTACAAAAAATCTTAGAAATAATAATCTAGCAGGGATATATCAAGTAAGGGTGTGTGTATATGTGTGTGTGTGTGTGTGTGCGCGCACGCGCATGTGTGGGAGGGGAATAAAAAGGCAGCTGAAGTTAAAAAGGATATTATAGTATTCTGGCTGAGGGATTCTGAGGCCATATTTATTGATTTCTATCCCCTCTGCAAAGAAAAGGTAGCCTTGATAAGTCTTAATTTCAGATGTAAATTCACCCTTAAATTCTCTACATATTTAAAACTTCTTCAAAGTCTGGTTGGCTAGGAGAATCCCAATATCATTAATAGAAATGGAGTTCAAGTGGAGCAGTTGGTTTAGGGATGGGGAATGGTTTTTGTGTGATGAATTTGGCTTAAGATCTCTTCTAAGGTTAAAATGCTAGTAGATCAGCCATGTGGAGATGGTCTGTAATCATTTATAAATTAAGGATAGAAACAGAGATGAGAGGACAGGAGGAGGGATTCCAGATCTCCCAGGCACTGTCATAGTTCATAGAATGGAAGTGACAGTTGAAGTCGGGGGAGTAGATGAGATCGTAAAAAGAGAGGGCATAGAAAGGAAAGGTTGAGGATGAACATCAACCAAGGTGTGGAAAGAACAAAGGCTCCTGGAAGAGACTGAGGAGAAGAAGTGACATAGAAGCAATGAGAGGGGATAGTTTCAGGAAGGAGCATGAATGTTATCAGCTACTTCCAAAATAGTTAAGAGAGGTGGGACCAAAAATTAAACCAAAACAAAAATCAGAGTCCTTGGATTTAGTAACAAAGAGATCCTTACTAGTCTTGAAGAAAACAGATTCAGTAGAATACATGGGGCAGAAACTAGGTTGGGAGGACTTAATAAATGGTTATTGAACTGACCTGAATCAGTGGTGAAAGAAAGGCAGTAAATGTGGGATACTTCTAGAAATCTGGCAATGAAATAGACAAGGTATAATATGGAAGTGCAAGACACAACATGTTGGGGAAAGAAATAAGAGTTAAGGGAAAGAACAAGAAAAGGGAGTAGAAGGGAGATGAGAAAATGATAGATCACAGTGCAAAATAGGGTGAGAAGGAAGCTGGACAGCCTGAGGTGAAACAGAATAAGAATGATTAATGGATCAAGGGCCTGGAGAAGACAGGAGGGGATGGGATCAAGGGTGCAGGCTGAGATCAGAGGGAAGAAGAGAAGATGCAGTGTTCTTTTGAACTGAAGAGGAGGACAGTGAAAGGAGGAATCATGTATTAAATGTGAATGAGACTGTAAACAGAACTAAACCTTTCTTTTTGGAACATAATTCTCCTTTGCCAGCACTACTTCTTTACAATCATTGATTTGATTTTCTTGCTTCTTTTCCTCTCAATTCTTCCTTCCTCCCTGTTTGCCACTGCATTCTTCATTCTCAAGACTAAATCATCTGTCATCACTTCCATTAAATCACAAAGGCCTTTAAAATACTTGTAAAATATATTTGCACATGAGATATATTTAGAACCATAAGAACCACAAGGATACGGGGATACTCTAGTCCAACAGTCTAGCTCCCTTGTTTGGCAGAGAAGGAAACAGAAGCACACAGAAGCCTCTGGGTGGCAAAACTCTGTCTTCTGACCTCTCAGACCAGGGCTCTTTCCATAATACCACAAAAGAGTTGGACTGTGTTACCAGTATACTTACATCTCATGGGCCAGAAACAAATATCACTTAAAAAGAGTAAATTCCATTAAAATAATTTGGGGTGACTGGCAAATAGTCCTCTCCCCAAAAGTTGCTTTGCAATTCATTTTTTGATAATGCATCTTCTTTTCTTTTGGCTATGATTTGCTTCCCCCTCCTGGTGAATTCCTCATTTGACTTTCATGTCAGATTCCATATCTATCTTGAGTAAACCATTTCAGTAATTTCTTCCCTGGGGATCAGAATATTTTTTTTTTAAATTTATGGTCAGGGTCACATTTTAGGAAGGATATGGAACTTGGTCTAGCTTGTGAGAAAAGAATGAGCAGGATGATTAAAAAGCCCAGTAATCATGTCATATGAGGAGCAATACAAGAAATTAGGAATGTTTAATTTCACCAAAAATGTTATGGGGGTCTCTGAAAGGTGATCATGATAAGTATTTACAAGTACTTGAAGGACAGTCATGTAAATGAAGGATTGAATTTGTTCTGCTTGGCCCTGAATGACAAAACCAAGACCAGTGGGTAGATGTTGTAAAGAAGCAAATCCAGGATAGTTTAAGAAAAACTTCCTAACTAGGAGGCTACTCTAAGGAAGTAATGGCTTCTCACTAAAGGTCTTCAAGGCTAAAGTCTATCATTCATATTATAAGGGATTATTATTTAGATAAGTTTTGAATAATAGGGTCACTTATGACTTTGAAATTCTGTGACCCATGTCTATATCCATATATTATCTATATTCAATGAATTAACATTGTATTGTGTGATACCACTACTAAACAAGGTTTTTTTTTTTAAGAGAAATTCTTAATTTTTTTGTATCTTTCCTACCTATCATTCAATTTCTACATTCCCAAACTGCCCTTGTTACCCAGGGTGATTCTTCCCTAGCATCTTGACCTGGAGAAAGGAAGACTCAAGGGAGACAAAATGGTGGTCTTCAAAATTTTTTCCCTCCTATTTTACTGTGCTGCCTTCTAAGTTTTCTTTTGTTCTCATCTGGGTACTTTTTTTCTCCTTCCTCCCTCCTCAGTCCATCCAAAAAAAGCCACAATTAAACACAAACACATACACACACAGTACAAATATATATACATATATCTGCATGTTTATACAGGTATATAAAACCATATTATGCATATTTCTATTTTTCAGTTCTTTTTCTGGACATGGACAGCACCTTCCTTCACGTGTCCTTTGTTGTTGGTTTGAATGTGATATTCAAGATGAATTAGTTATTCAAAGTTGTTCTTAGGAAAATATTTCTGTACAATATTCTTTTGGTGCTACTCATTTCACTTTTCACTATTTCATATAAGTTTTTCCATGTATTTCTAAAGTCAACCAGCAGATCATTTCTTGTAGCACAATAATATTCCATTCCAATCAAATACAGGTCTTCACGCATTTCTAAGAATCAGACTTAAGTTGTTGGGCTCAAAAGAGTAGAATCAGGAACAAGAAACAGAAGTTGCATGGAGTGATCCAATTTAGCTTTTATGTCAGGAAAAACATACTAATAATCAGTGTTGTTCTAAAGTAGAATGGGCTGATTCTGGAGTCAGTGAGCTTCTCCCACATTGGAGTCTCCAAGTGAGATAATATTTACAAAGTGCTTATCACATTGCCTAGTGCATAATAGGCCCTTAATAAATGCTTATTTCATCCCCTTAACCTGCTTCACACAGAAAATGAATGACCATCTGTTGGATATGTGATAATGGAGACTGTTTTGGGGAAATGATTGGGGACTAGACGGACTAGATGGTCACTGATTTCCTTTTCAACTCTAAAATTCTGACATTTTCTAATTGATGATAAAGCTAAATAGGCCACTGGTGTTTATCATCTTGAAGAGGTTTCTGGTAGAATCTTCCAGGTTCAGTCACTGTGAATGTTTTATTTTCAAAAATTCTGTTTAATCACTTCAAAGAATGAAGTGACTACTACTAATCAGTAGACACTTGGTCCAAGTACACAAGCATGCCAGTGTTACCATGAGTCTTAATAAGCAAATTGCCTAGAGTCTCAAGTCCTCAGTTTTCTCCTACATAGAAGAAAGAAGTAAGAGTAGGTACTTTCTATGATTCCTCCCCACTTCGAGACTTTACCAATTTATTTTGCAGTGGAATTTCTGTGCTTTGTGGAAAGTTGGTCTAAATGACCTCTAACATCTCTTTCCTTTGTAAGATTCTATGATTCTTCAACTTATTCTCATCAATCCCTTTCCTCTTTCAAAAGGTTTCTCAGCAACTAATCTCAGGACCTCCTTCTCCTGAAAAACTGGAATGGAATCAGCAGCAAAGTAGATTTCCAATAAAATAGATTGGCTTAGCAGATCTAGGCAATGTTGAAAGCTTAGACTTGTACAGCTGAATCAATCTACAAACACTGGGGCAAACTTCATTGGGAACTATAAGATTTTGAAAGCACTAAATGACAGGTAATGTGGAGATTACTTAGAGAAATCAGTTAGAAGAATACCTAGGTAGAAATGTGAAATAACTTTCATAAAGTTAATTCTCAGAATTTGAATACGAAAGACTTTTCCTAGAAATCTGGGTCCTGGACAGGACCTTTTGATTGTTGATTTGGAACAGAACTATAATAAAATTTTTAGTAGAATGTTTGGATAATCTAGGGGAGAGGAATGGGATGATGACAATTTTTTTAATTAAGTAAGGATGTTTTAAATTTTCTTTTTAAAATAATCTTGACCTATATTTCATTGTCTCAGAGGATTTTCAATATGATAACTTCTTCCCCCTGTTGGTAACTTTTCTATAATTTAGAGTCTTGAAGTGTTCTGGAACACTTGTCCCATAGTCAGAATTTATCAGAAGTGATACTGTATTCCATGTTTGACTCCGAGCCAGAACCCTACTCACTGGACATTACTTCTCAATTTAGAGCTGTTCTTTTCCCTCCTCTCCCCCACCTTAACTTTACATACAGACTCACATTCATCCATAAAAGATTTTAGAGTTTAGTAAACAGTCAAGATAATTAAATCATTTTAGATTTATTGAGGATCTTATACAATCAGTGGCTTCCTTGGAACATTTATGCTCTCATCGTCTAGGCCTTGACTTGTAATTAAAAAGTATAGGAGTTGAGTGTATTCTAGAAGTTGCTTTTTAAAATTTAATCTCTAAAATACACTTGCCTGCTTTATTTTTTTTAAAAAGGAAAGAAAAAAAAAAGAATTCTATTACATTGTTGGTTCTGGCTAGTACTACCCAGGGTTTCAGTTAATTGATATCTTCCTATAACTCAATCAAGAAGAATCACACATTTACCCCTTCCCATGATAGGTTCTTTAGACCTTGATGAGATTTTAAATTGTTGTTATCACTCTGCTTGAGAGGTACCATGAAAAATTATCCATTCCATCTCTTTGACTCTGTAGAGAGACCTTACCTAAACTTTTTCAGTAAGATGCTAAATGGGAATTTTGGCAAATCTGATTCAGGGGCTGTATACTGGTGGGAATGCTTGATAATTTCTTTTTCCATGTCTTTTTTCCTTCATTCCAGGAAGTGGTGTCTCTTCTTTGTTCCCTTGTTGGTAGATAAGAACAGTTCACATTCATATGATGCTGTTTACAATTTACAAAGGGCTTTCCTTATAAGAGCCCCTTGAGGCAAATGGTGAAAGTATTATTAACCCCATTTTTTTTCAGATGGGGAAACTAGGCCTCAAATATGGGAAGTGACCTGTCTAAGGTCACACAGATAGTGTTAGAGCTGGAACTTGAACTCAGTTCTTTGGGCTCAGTCCAGGCCTCTTTCCATTCTATTGTATTGCTGCTCTGGGTTTCTGGCCCCAACTTACTCAGTGTTTAAATCCAGATTTTAACCTTTGTGATTTTAAACTAGTCAACAGGAAGAAAAACTTTATAGTCAGTTCCCAGCAGGCCAAGAGAACACAGATACTTTCTCTTTAAGGTACAATTTCCTATTTCAACCAACTGTTTCTCTCCAAAGGTCCAAGAACACAAAATATTTCCATTTGTAATTCCCCTGGGTAGGATTTTCCTTATAAAAATATTTCTTTCTAAACACACCCACTGAAAAAATTGCCATGTACTCACAGGAGAGTCATTTGGGGTGGAAAAAGTTGGGGTAATAAGGGGAGTGTGTATGAATTGTATTGACTGGGTATCTTTTGGGTCTTGTGAATTTTGGTGCATTCCTAGATAATTCTAATGAATATGCAGAAAAGAACTTAAAGCCAGTATCTTGTTGTCATCTGACAAGCCCTCATCAACTGTCTCTGACCTGGACATCCTACCAAAATATTTCTTTAGGGAAGTATCATGAGGGGGAATCTCTAGAACTTCTGTCAAGAGCCCTGCAACTACACCAAGAATCACCAACATCCAAGAGGACAAGGTATCATTCACACTGGGCAAGTTTCCCCCAAAAAATCATATTTGGGGTGTATTGGGACTTGAGGGATGCAAGCTGGTTGTCAACCCCTTGGAGGAAGGACATATCTGACTAAGCAAGCAGAAAACCAGGGATTCTCACTTGACTACAGAGAACCAAACTTCAAAGAAACCTGATTGTGTTTGTATGTTTGTTTTCTGTTTCTTTTTCTGGCCTTCTCCCTTATGTGGGGAGGCTGCCTTCACAAATGGCCTTAGAATGCCGTTCTGAAGTTAGCAGAATGAGACAACAGTCAAATGAATCTAAGAGGTATTTATTATTGCAGCTTACCTGAAGAATGAAAAACAAAACAAAAACTGTACCACAAATGTTTACAAGTCCAAGTAGACATCCGACCCATGTAAAATATGTAATTTATGCAAGGGATTGCATCTTTCTTTTGTAATGAATGCACTAGAGCAACCCTGTATATATTTTACAATGTCTTTACAAAAAAAGGAGAAAGAATCATTTACTGTAGTGTTGTAAAATAATGCACTTTTCTAATTTTTCATTAAAAATCCTATGGCACGTTTTCAAATGTATATTGCTTCCTTTATATTAAAGGTGGGAAATCATATTTCCAATGGCCCAGTAATAGCTTACATTTATGTAGCATTTTATGGTTTTCAAAGTATTTTTTTTTACAAACATTATCTCATTTGAGTCTTATACAATCCTAGCTATGAGGTAAAAACCAATATTTTCCTAATTTTACACGTGAGAAAACTGAGGCTGAATGGTTAAAGGACTTGTTCAAGAACTCACATGTAGTAAATGTCAGAAATGGAGACATCTGTGTTTGAATCCCAACTTCAAGTATAGCACTTTATCCTTCACACTTAAGGAAGTTTTTCTTTTTTAAAATTTTTTTTATAAGGCTTTTTATTTACAAAACATATGAGTGATTTTTCTACATTGACCTTTGCAAAAACTTTTTTCCCAAGCTTTTCCCCTCCTTCCCCCCACCCCTCACCCCTAGATGACAGGTAATCTAATACATGCTAAATAGGATAAATTATATGACAAATCCAATACATGTATACATATCTATACAGTTATCTTACTGCACAAGAAACATCAGATCTAGAAAGAGAAGAAGAAAAAACAACCTAAGAGGGAAAACAAAATTCATGGAAATATTCACAGAAAGCGTTAAAATGCTGTGTTGTGGTTCACACTCAGTTCCCACAGGCCTCTCTGGATGTATATGACTATCTTCATCGCTGAACAATAGGAACTGGTTTGAATCACATCATGGTTGAAGAGAACCATGTCCATCAGAACTGATCATCGTATAGTCTTGTTGCTGTGTATAATGTTCTCCTGGTTCGGCTGATTTCACTCAGTATCAGTTCATGCAAGTCTCTCCAGGTTAAGGAAGTTTTTCAACAGGTCTCAGTTTGACTTAGGCTGCACCCATTCAATGATTAAGGCTAGGTGGCAACTGAGGCAAAGAATCTCCTTTTTCACCTAGTCAAAAACAAACAAACAAACAAAAAACTCTAAATAAATAAATCTGGGAGTGGAAGACCCTTGCAGTTTCTAGTCAAAGCAGAAATGATTGGCATTTACATTCAATCTGAGTCAATCAGGATCCAAACAATGACCAAATGGGGCTTAGCCTGAGACCTATTGGTGGTCAATCAATGAGAATCAGAGTGGTTTTGGTTTAAGGCATGGTTCTTAAGAAAGAAATATAGCCAGAAATCTCCCAAAATATCTTGGGAATGTCCAGAGATTCAAAAGAAGAAGAAAAACGTTTTAAAAGCATCTGTAGGTGAGGGTATGGTACTTTATGTGGACAGAGGGAGGGAAGGAAAGGAAAGAAGGAAGATAGGAAGGAAGGAAGGAAGGGAAGAAGGAAGGAAAGAAGTCAGGGAGAGAGGCAGAAAGGGAGGAAGAGAGGGAAAAAGGGAGAGAGGAAGGAACATAGGCAGGCAGGCAGGAAGAGGGAAGGAAGGAAGGAAAGAAGGGAGGGAGGGAAGAAGAAAGTTTTCCAACTGACCAGTTCCAATTTGTTGGTCAGCTCTACTCACTGAGTTTGCTATTTTTCCTTTGTTTTCAAAGATGGCCAGGACATCAGGGAAGTGACACCATGACATGCAAATGAATTGGATTTAAGTGAGGGAAGGTCACCTGCTTCACCTTCCCCTCCAGAGTCATCAGGGCCCAGTGGTCAGATAGAGATTAGGATGACTGAAGATAGAGTGTGCCCTTTCTACAAGACCTATTGGTCACCTTTGGAAGTGGGGAAGAACCATGAACTAGTTCATGAATTAGTATTTCTATTTATAGGCCTACTGGGAAGAATGACCTGTTCATGTACTCAAGACTGATACATGGAATCTAGGTACAAAGATAGACTCACTGGCTCATATGCTGCTAGAGATGGAAGGGAGCTTATGCATAAAATACTATTTCACAGAATGTAGAATCTTAGAGCTGGATGGAACCTTAAAATAGAAAATGTTGGAACATTGAACATAGCATTTCTCTTTTTTCCTCATCTGTAAAATGTGAACATTAGATTACATGATCTCTAAAATCCCTTTCAGTTCCAAGGCTCAGTGAAATAAGAATTAGCATGATTGCAGTGCATTTGCCTTAAGTACAGGGAAGCAGTCCATATAAAAATTGATGGGCAAATCAAGGAGAGAGGGAAAAAAGACAGAGAGACAGAGAGACAGAAAGAGAGAAAGAGACAGAGAGACAGAGAGAGATACTAAGGGAGGGAGGGAGGAAGAAAGGACGGAGAGAAACACATGAATGACAGAGAGAGGGGGGTAGAGATGGGAAAGAGGGAGAGAGAAGAAGAGAGAGGGAGAAAAAAGGAGGGAAGGAGGGAGAGAGGGAGGAGAGGGAAAGGGAGAGAGACAGACAGACACAGAGACAGACAAAAAGACAGAAAGAATTTCTAACTGTGGGGAGGGAATTCAGAAAGGTTTCATGGAGGAAGTAACATCTGAATTAAGGCTCAAAGAAGGAGAAAGATTTCATAGGCAAACACTGGGGGGCAGGGAAGAATCATTCCGGGCTAAGAGAACATATAATTCATTTCTTCTCTGAAAAGGTAGGATTAAGTCAGCTGTGAGTCCAAAACATTTAACAAATGATTTGAGTTGACAGTAGAAGCAAACAGGACTTCAGAGAGCAATCTTCTTGCAAATTGTGCTTCCCTGTTGGGATATTAGCCTATACAATGATCCTTTTTCCACAACTTATGTTTTATTATGGGGCTTAACTGAACAGGAATATACATTTTACCATACCATGAGTGCTCTCCACATAATGGGGATTGAGATTTGACTCACATGAATGTTTTCTGTCATCATAATATGTTGGGGACCATGACACTGAGTAAATTATCATCCTTTCCCCAGATGGTTCATGCTTTATACAATACATCACTATTTGAAACAGTGAATCCCAAAGTTTCTTCTCTGATGCTCCCAGTGAGCTACACCAACAATCACAGTGACTGGAATCTCTTACCTTTTACTCCATGAATTTGATAGTGCCTGTTCAAATGACTTACTGCTAGGAACTAAATATGAATATAAGATCACTTATTTCCAACTTGGGATGGCAATCAAGGGAGATTCCCTGGAAGATTTAGCATTTTCCTAGAAGGGATAGTAAAGGTCAATATGGGAGGGAGATGGAGGCAGTGAGCTTAGTATGAAGCTTTTCATATAGAAGGGGCTTAGTGAATATTTTCAGGAAATTTTATTGTATGCTATTTCACACATTCAATTTAACATTTTAAAAATGGTTAATACATATCACATACATGGAAGAAGCCAATCTGCTTTCTATTAATCAACTTTTGGAAAATGCTTCAGACTTAAAATGTATAAGCTTAGGTGAGAATAAAAATCTATCCACTAACCTTTCTAGGCCTACCTTTATCCAAGACTCCAAAAGGAAAGACTGTCTAAAAGACCAAAAGGTTATGTAGTCTCATGCTGTCATGACCACCTGTATCTCTGACTAGTTGAATCTCAGTTTTGTCCTTTATAAAATGATTGAACAAGAAGACTTCCAGCACTCTATGACTCCAAAGTCCTTCCCAGCTTTAAGGGATGAAGTGGATTATCTGAGGTTCCATAGTAAATTTATGTCAGTGTTGGGACTTGAACCCAAGTCTATTGAGACACAGAGAGAAACAGAAAGGCTTGCACACACACAAATACAGAGACAGAGAGATACACACAAACAGGGACACATAAAGAGACAGAAAGACAAAAACAAACAGAAAGACACAGGAGACATACACAAACACAGAAAGAGACAGAAAGACAGACAGAGACAAAGAGATTGAGAGACAGAATAATTTAATATCATGGTCCTCAATATGCTATATCAAAAAACAGAGAGACAGAGACAGGGAGAGAAAGGGAGAGAGTGAAGAGGAGAGAGTAGAAGAGAAAAAGAAAGAGGACAAAGAGAAGAGGTAGAGGGGAAGGGAAGGAGAAACAGAAGAGGGAGAGAGACATTCAGACAGACAGAGAGAAAGAGACAGACAGACAAATAGAGACAGAGATACAGAGAGACAGAAATGGACAAAGAGACTGAGTGAATCAGAGAGATACAGAAAGATGGGGAAAAGAAGGAGGGAAAGAGGGACGGAGAGGAAGAGGAGGACAGAGAAAGAAAGACACACACAAAGACAGAGAGACAAAGAGACAGAGACAGAGACAGAAAGAGAAGGGAAGGGGACAGAGACACAAAGAAAACTCATAAATGCTACAACAAATAATGAATGCTTTCTCCCTCTTCCTTTCCCTCAGTAGCAGAAAACAAAACTGGTTGGGGATGTTTTCCTTGCTATTCAGAGCAAGGTTCACCAGCACTCTGCCCTACACTGACAATTCAAACATTTTATTAAGGAAAGGCCCCAGGGTAATGGAAGGTTCCCAGAAAATGGAGTATTTCTTTCCTTGTAAATACATACATGCTGCACAGAAGCCAAAAGGGCTTCCTGGAATTGAAAGAGTCCAGATATAATTTTTATAGCAAAGCCCGCAGCTTCTGTTGGCTGGCCTAGTTGATCTCCATGGTAGTGCTCTTAAAAGATTATATTTTCAGTTAGTACAACTTGTCTGGGCAATATAACCCGTATGCTTTCAGACTTCAAGAGGATGCCTTCCATTGATCCTCAAGATTAAGTGTGGTAGATAAGTGCACAGACCTCCCCTCCTTGAATTGGGGTGAATTCACCTTGCCTTAGGTTCTTGTGGTCCCATAGAGTGACTTTTGCTTCTGGCTTTGACTTAAATTCTGGACCTCACAGTTGATCTATTGATAATCTCATTACTTATGAAGTTCACATGGGAGAGGTGCCTTTTCACTGGGCTTGGCTTTTTAAAAATTGCTGAAATAAATTGTGTGTCTGAGAGTAACTACAGTCACAGACATGGTTCTGTGGGGGGATCCTGAATGTCTATGCAGCACCTCTAGGAAACCATATGTTTTGAGGAACTAGTATTGGAGAGAATATGAGGAGCTCTAGAGAGATTCTCTTGAACCTCCCAAGAAACCCTCCTTTTACCAGAGAGAGGTGCAAAGAGGAATATATATTAGCATAAATGAGAGGCAAGAAATGAAAGAAAATTCTTAACCTATTCTTTGCTGGTACTATAAATAGGTCATCTAACACATGTAAATCCCGAGGGATGGTGGAATTATCAGAGGTGGGGTTGCTAGGTCTCCTACTAACCTTGAACTCTTTCTCCTTGTCCAAGAGGCCCTAAATAATGCAATATTGTAAGTCTGTAGCATTGTATATGTTCCTATACTACGAAGAGAGAAGGGCTATTATCTTGATTGTTTATATGTTCAGTGACAAGTTCTCTGCCATTCTTGAGTGAATTATATATGCCCTGTATACAATAAACTTCTAGTGTTCCCAAAGAAAATGAGCCAAATTTTGACATTCTCATTGAGTGGGGTGTCGGAGATCCAGAGAATATTTAGCAGGAAACATTCAAGATTAAACCTAATCTGTGTGAGCCTAAGGCATAGGGTTACAGAATATGAAGAAATATTCCTTTTCTACAATAAGTACACAAGATTGGAATATTGGTGTGGGGAGTGGAGCTGTGAAGATCAAATGAAATGATAGCAAAGTGCTTCACAAATCTTAAAGTGCTATATAAATATTGTTATTCATCATCATATTTGGCAATATACTATTATAGATTGGAAATATATATATTATTATAATTGGAATTCTATATAACGAAGTAGGATTCAAGTTGGATTCTCTGACTATAGCATTTTCTGCAGATGTTATCACAAGCAAGTCACAATCTCTGAGTTCTAGAACTCATTCAAAAAAATGAGACTATACCAATTCTAAGGTATCCTCCCTTACAAGATTGATCATGGAACCTCAGAGATGGAAGACATCAGAGTTTGTCTAGTCTGAATTATACTTGATTCTATGCCCAAGTATAGTTGAGTATATGCTCACTGCTCACCCAATCTTTGCTAGAAGATTTCCAGGTGGGGAGAATACAACCTAAGGCAATCCATTCCACTTTTGGATGGCTCCAATTGTTAGAAAGTTTTTATTGTATCAAGTCTAAATTTGCCGTTGTATATTGTCAACACACTACTCTTAGCTTTAGGACCAAGCAGAATGAATCCCTTTTTCAGTCTCAGTTGTGGGATCATCACTCAGGCACCACTCCTTAAATACTGGTTGACCACAAGCGCTGTCCTAAGTTCTCTTCTCTTTTTTATAATTTTATTTAAAATAATATTCCCCCATATACATATAAAACCCATTTTTAACATTCATTGTTGTTGTTGGATTTTTTGTTTATTTGTTTTGAGTTCCAAATTTTATACTTTCCTTCCTCCTCTCCCCCCTCTTTAAGATGATATAGTTAATAATTGAACTCAGGGAACTGATGAAGTCATTTTATTCATGTACATGATTCCCAAATCGACATAGTTGGTTCTCACTTCTCTTCTGAATACCAGATCTGCATCAGAAACTGTCCCATATGTATATCTTTATCAGGATACCCATAAGTATCTCAAAACTTAAATATATGCAAAATGGGTACATTCTTTCCCCTAAACTGCCATTTGCAAATAAGTAACCCAGGTTTGTCACCTTCAAGTCATTCATGACTGTCCGCTTTCCCCAATTCCCCTTATCCAATTAGTTGCCAAGTCTTTTTGGTTTTGCCATCATGACATCTTTCATATCTGTCCCCATAACTCTACTTATATAGTTATTGTCCTAGTTCAGGCCTTAACTTTTTATTTGGTATTTCTACTTCAAGTTTTTCCCCTTTCCAATACATCTTCCATAGAACTGCCAAAATAATCTTCCTAAAGCACATGTCCCGTGTTAATCCCCTGATCGGGAAGGTTTGGCAGCTCCCTATGTTCCCTGGGATAAAATACAGACTTTGGGGAACATTTAAAACCATTCAGTTACAATCTGCTTCCTGTCTATCTTTACAGAATTAATTGACACTGTTCTTCACATATTTCACATTAGCCAAGTTGGTCAACTTGACGTTCTCCAAACATAATATAATTTCTCTGCCTCTCCCCTACCCCCTTTCTCACACACATACATCTAGGAATATTTCCCATCTCACATCTGGGGTATTGTGTTCAGTTCTGGGCACCACAATGTAAGAAAGATCTTTATAAGTTTGAGATCATTCAGAGGAACCTAGCTAAGTGAAGGGCTAGTCATATGAGTCTAGTCATATGAGGACCACTTAAAAGGGTTTGGGAAGAAAAGATACAAAGGATGGGTGGAGGCAAAATGGCTATATTTTCCTATTTGGAAGAAAGCTGCAAAAAGGCTAAGTTAAGTTTGATGTCAGGGAAAAAATTCCTATAACTAAATAGAATGGACTCTCTTGGGAATCAGTAGGGTCCCTTTCATTGAAGGTCTTTAGGAAGACAACACATGACCAATGATTAGGTATAATTTAATGGGTTGGAAATTGTCTGAACATTAAGCTCCTCTTCCACTCTAGAATCTAATGATTCTGCTATTCCATGTCATTGGCAAATTTGAAAATCATGCCTTAAAACATTTAAAAATACATCAATAAACTTATATAAAGCCAAGCACAGAACTCTGAGGCACTCCATTAGGAACTTTCTTCCAAGTTTGCATCAAGTCATTGATTCTAAGAAGGGGCAGTAAGGAGGGGGATGCATTTCAGATTTAAAGGACAGCATTTGCACTTATTCAAGAACAGACTGCTTGTCACTGAAAGCCCTTCTCAATCAATCTCCAGTCTATCTTTCTATATTCCAATGAAAGTCCTACTTACTACTGCTGTAACTCAACATTTCATCTCCTACTGCTTTCATGCCTTTGTGCAGATTGTCCCTCATTGCTGGAATGCACTCTTTTCTCGTTCCCACCTTTGGAAGTCTGTTAGCTTTGTTCAAAGATAAGTTCATGAGCTACCTCCTACTGGAAGTCTTTCCCATCTCTCTGTTTTATTAATGTCTCTTCCTTCCTATTGTGTATTAATATATCATGGAACATAAGTTGCTTGAAGATAAGTATTTTCACTTTGGTTTCTCTGCACCTAGCAGTCAGTCGGTCAACAAGCATTTATTAAACACCTACATGCCATTAAACTCATGTTTTAAACACCTATGTGCCAGACATTGGGCTAAACACTGGGGATTTAAGGAGCTAAGAGTCTAAAGTAGGAGACAACAAACAGCTATGTAAATACAAGCTACATACAGGATCAATTTGGATAACCTTAGAGCAAAGGGATTATGATTTTGGAGGACCAAGAAAGGCTTCTTATTAGATACATAAGAAATGCATGTTAAATTAAATTGAAGGGTAAGCAAAGCGACAGGAATGAATCACTAAGGTTCCTTCCATTTCCAAGGCCCATGAAAGAACCAGAAAACATGAGTTCAAATATCTCCTCTTACAATTATAGATTTACAATCCAGTGTCCTTTCTACTAGAACATGCTGCTTCTCCAGTATGGACTGTGCTTCATATCCAGTTGGAGCACACAACCTGAGCCTCTTCCTGGCAAAATAGTGAAATTTATCTTAGATGTTTCCTAATTCTTCCTTTATTGTGTTTTTCCTTCTAAGCATACCATCCTTTCTTTTCCAGGCTCCCAGAGCTCCTATTCTATTGGTCCTAGGCATCTTCTATGAGGAAGAAGAATTCTGACAAACTAATTTATATAGAAGGACTGGGGACTGAATGTCTTCTCTGAATTATTTTTTAAAATGACGCTTCCCCTTGGAGAAGAAAATACAAAGTGAAAGAAATGGAATGCTTATTATGGAATTCAAGATATTTAATCAAGACATTCAAGCTAAAGAGGGGAGAATTAAGACATTTTAGGCTGAGGATAGTCTTGGTGACCCCGAAATCATTCTTTATAGGCAGCCATCTGCTCTGTCTATATAGCCAATACTTGGAATAGGAGGTAGTTAGGTGGCTCAGTGGATGCAGGACTAGGCTTTGAGTAAGGAAGATCCAAGTTCAAATGTGAGGAGAGACTCTTAGTATCTGTGTGGCTCCAGGCAAGTCACTTAACTTCTATTTGCCTTAATCTACTAGAGAAGGAAATGGCAAACACTTCAGTATCTTTGCCATGGTCCACAGGGTCATGAAGAGTAGGACATAATTGAACAATACTTGGAATAGCTCTAGTAAGAGTCATCTTATTGGAGAAATGCTGCTTTCAGTGGTAGAAAGCTCTGGTCTAAAAGTCTAGAAACTTATTAAGTGACCAAGCCAGGACTAAAGACCATGTGATTTTGGGCAAATTTCTTCCTCTGGACTCTATTTTCTACTTTTATAAGAAGATAAGTTTGGTCAAATAATTTCTAAGGTATCCTGCAACTCTTGTTTACTTTTCTCATATTCTAAATTTTATATTTTAACAATTTTATTTAGAACTCAAAATTGGGACTTTGAAAATGTAGTTATAGAGAAAGGATTCCCAGGAAAAACTTCTAAGTCATGTGGTTGATACTACCTAGCCAGAATCAGGGACTGAATATCTTTTATGGCTATCTCATTCTCTGAATATTTAAAAACCAAACACATTTGGATTCAATCCAAGCCAACCATCCCAAAATCTGTTAATCAGGGGAAAGTATTTGAGTTCTATCCAAACCTCTGAAAAAAAAAGCAATTAAAAATTCCCTTCAAAACAAGGAAAACATGAACAAAGAAAACATTAGTCAATTCAATAATCAATAGATCTTTTGAAAAACTGAGATTTTCTTCTTTTGCTTCTTGGGATCCCTAAAGGTGGTAATGCCAGATAGCCCCATTCAATGGAAATTTTATGATGCAAACTCCAACCCTGACCCCAGTATGTGTGCATATGTACACTCATGCACTCACATACATATAGCAATTCAGACATGTACAGCCATGTACACTCACAACTATATACTTTCATGCATGCATATGTGCTAGAGAAGCATAATGCATATATGTGTATTCACAGAATATCAGAGTTGGAAGAAATCTTGGGTACTATATTGTCCACCTTGTACCTGACCACTAATCCTTTTGATAATATCTACAAATAGCCTTTACATAAAGGCCTCTAGTTGGGAGAAACTCATTTAACTGTCAGATAACTCCAAATTCTTAGAAGTTTTTCCTTTGTAGTGTCTGTGTATATGGAGTGCTTCTTCTCCCTATGCCCCCAGTTCATTTTATATCACCACAAAAAATAAGAGACAGATACTAGAAATGAGGTAGGTAGTGCAGTGAATAGAGTATCAGTCCTGCTGTTAGAAAGTGTTCTTGCTGAGTTCAAATCCAGCCTTAGACACTTACTAATTATGTTATCCCAGGCAAGTTTGCCTATTTCCTCAGTTTCCTCATCTGTAAAATGAGCTGGAGAAGGAAATGACAAAACTAATATCTTTGCCATGAAAATATCAAATAGGATCAGGAAGAGTGACAACTTGGAAAGGACTGAACAACAATAAAAAAATGTTATCAAAGTATAAAATTTTCTATGCTCCACTACCCCTTTGTTAAATGTGAATTTCTTTGATCTAATTAAAAAGAGGTTCTGGCACTGGTTGATGAAAGAGTGGCCATACTCTTGGAGGCCTTTCAAAAGTTAAGCCTATCAAGCACTAGAGACAATTAAATCAGTCCAAGTCCAAAGAAGGAAGCCACTTTAAAGAGTGTGAGCCCTGGCAGCAGAGAAAAGAGGCAACCACAGATCCAATAGGCAATTAGCCTTGCTGGTTGGGGGCTGAATTGCAATGAGGAGCGGGCCCAAAGAATCCAGGGGAGTGATTTTTCCTGTAGAGAAAGGGAGAAGCAGCATGAGGAATCCATAGAAAGAGAAAAAGATATTAGGACTTTGTAGTGTTGGAGGTAAATTTCCTTTGCTACATTTGTTCTGTATTCCAGTGATCCCCAAGTTTGTGCTCTTTCTTCCCAAAGACTCTGTGTATCTGGTGGGGGAGCAGTTTCTGCTCTTACTATGCCATTCAGGAAAATGCCTTTGCTTTGAGCAAATTTTCTCATAATATTAATAGCTAACATTTCTGTGGTGCTTTAAGGTAGAAAAGCATTTTACACACACATATATGTGCTTGTATATGTGTATATACAAACATATATATGTAATATACATATATTGTAATTAATTATATACATATTAAAGCACATTATTTGTTATATATTGTATAAAATCTTATTTATTTTATCCTCATAGCAACCTATGAGATAAGTGCTTTCATTAACTCAATTTTATAGAAGAGACAGAATAGTATGCAGAACTGACCTTGGAAACAGGATGATAGGTTCAAATCTCATTTCTGATAAATACTACTATGTGAACCTGGCAAGTTAGTTAACTGCTTGGCTTCCCAAGTATCTATCATCTCATCTCTATAACTAGTAGTTGAGGATAAAGTGCCAATTTGAGTTGTCAGAAGTTTCTCACTGGGAACTCCCCAACCAATGGAAACACAGGTCCAGTCCCCATCCTTTTACAGGTAAGGAAATTGGGACTAATAGAGATTAAATGGCTTACTCCCATAAAATCACTATTTTTATTAAAATCATTGTTATTAATAGCTGTATGTTGGAGTCAGGAAGACCAGAGTTCAAAGCTTGTCTAAAAATCTGGCACTCTACTGAATAAACACATTATAGAGGCCCATAAGCTATAAATTAAGGGTTGCTGTCCAATAGTGTACATTGCAACCTTTTAGAACAAACCTTCTCTAAACTTTTTCTACTTGTAACCCCTTTTCACCAGAGAAATTTTCACACAACCCTGATTAAAAAGATATATAGAATAAGTATACAAATCAAACATTTACTGATAAGTCATAATGTTGTGACCCCTATATTCAGTTATAAGATCCCATACCATGGTTTAAGAAAGTGGGTTTTACAGTAATCATTTCTTTTTTTTTCTCTCAAATCTTTTTCTTGTTTTTTAATTTTTATTAAAGCTTTTTATTTGCAAAACATATGCATAGGTAATTTTTCAACATTGACCCTTGCAAAGCTTTCTGTTACAAATTTTTCTCTCCTACCCCCCACTCCCTGCCTAGATGGCAGGAAGTCTAATACATGTTAATTTACAGTAATCATTTCTAGAGAATAATTTGTAACCTATGAGTGCTAAGTTGAAGATGTAGCTTAGAAGAGTTGCTACACTTTATATCAAACTGAAGCCTATCTTTCAACAAATTCTGCTCATTTATTCTAATTCTTCTCAGTGAACCAGAAAGAACAAACTAATCTATTTCCCATGTAACAGTTGAAATAAAGTATTGGAAGGGCTGTTTTGCTTTTCAAGTCTTCTCTACTTGAAATAATCAGCCCTACATTAAAATCTGATAAACATATATCATCTAAGTTGCTGGGAGGAAAATGTTGTATAGTACATTCCAAAGAACAGATCCTGCTGACCTTCAATTTGGGACTTTTATCTAAAATAACATTAAGCCATTAGCAACTTCCCATTAGGTCTAGTCATTTGAACAGTACTGAAACCACTGATCGAACATTTTTTCCATTTTCTTCACTAGTGTAACATGATTACTTTGGGAGATACAAGGGAACGCTATAGGTGAAGTTTACTTAAATTTTAGAAAAGCATTTAACAATCTCTAACTTTGTCCAAAAAAAGAAAAGAAAAAAAAATGAGTTCTTAAATCTGTAACCATGAGTCCACAGGAAGAACATGGTTCATGCTATCCACTTCTTATAGAGAGATGAGGGATTCAATATGAAGAGTGAGATTTCTGTTTTTGGATGTGGGGGGGTTTGTTTTACTTGACTATGCAAATTTATTATAGTGGTTTTGTCTTGGTTTGTTTTCAGTGTTGGGGGAAGTGAGGGAGAGAATATTCTTAAATTGAAAAAAAATTGAAAATAAAAAAATTTACACATACACATACACAAAATGATGTAACTATCATGATCTGTTCTTTAAGGAAGCCATGCTGTCTTTTTGTAATCATTATTTCCTTTTCAAGATTTAAAATACTCTCCTTTTAATAATTTTTTCTAGCATTTTTTGAATCAAACTCATGCACATTTCAATTTCTTTATTGAAGTTTACACATAGATTTAGAAACTTTGAAAGCTGGTGGGGTGAAGAATATTACATATAAAACCGTATTGGTGCAGGTTTTGGTTTTATATTATGTGGTGCAGGTTTTTTACTATGTTTTTTGAACTATCTCACTGTGATTCCTCAATTCCCTGATATTTTCCCTCTCTTGCATAAAGAGACTCCTTAATTCCTTCTAATATCAACAGATAGTGCTGAAGGGTGGAATAATTTTTGGTTCCAGAATTTCTTCAACAAATTAGAGAGCAGATAACAAGCAATTGGTAAGGTTCTGGCTCACTTGAATCTGATCTTTTTTCTACCCATAAAAAATTAGCTTAAGTTGGAGATAATCATTTGCGTTGGTAAGCAATAGTTTACATGTCTTCAATGACACAAAGGAATGTCACTATCCTCTCATCATTCATGTCCCCCATAACCTACAATTGCCATCTCCACAAAGTCTTTTTAGAATGCTTTCAAAATCTACTTATGCAAAATGTACAGTGCTGGAGAACAGGATGGCCATAAGGAAGAAAAAATTCAAAAGGTCTAGGTCTTGTATGCTGTCCTTGACATTGTGGCCCAGGAGCTGAAGGCCCCTTAGGTGGCTGGAAAGTTTGCCCTCTTGAGGACTATTATGAGTAAGTACTTGAGATACAAATAATTGAGGTAGTCTTTACCCTCAGGGAGCTTATTTTCTAACAGGAAATACAATATAGGGGAGTGATGGTTAGCCAAGAGCATTTTAGACAAGAAAGCATCTAGGGAGGAGTGTTTCAGACAAAGGATAGAAGAGGGCCAAAGTGCATGGTTAGGGTTAGGCTAAAACACATGGAGCATGACTGAAGTGATGTGGTAGATATGGAAGGACACAAGAGAAAGTGATGATCACCAAAGTCCAGTGACAGAAGGTTGAAGTCTTCATGTTTTTGCATGTAGATGGTACTGGACAGATGGCTTGGTCTGGAGATGTTCCAGGAAGTTCCAGAGTGGGCCATTTCATTCCAGTCAGATAGACCTAGGGAGGCAGTTCTTATGAACTTGGGAGAGCCAATTAATTAACTTTCAGTGTAAGTAATTTACACCTTAGAAACTGGAAAATACTGTAAGTCGGGACTTAGTGTTTTGCTGATTGTCTAGATAAGAAAACAATGAAAAAGTAATGCAGATTTAACTTAAAAAATGTGTCCTACTGAGTTCCTTCCTCCCTGCCTTTCCACTGAGTTGGTTGTCAAACATTTCACCAACACATACCTGAGTATACTCTGCATTTGTCCTACCTCTTTGTCTTTGTTGACATAATTTCCTATATTTGGAATGCCCTTCCCTGTTGGACCTGCCTGCTGCAATCCTACTTAAGCTTCAAGGTTCATCTTAAATGCTCCAGCTAAGAAGTTTGTGGTGGAAACAGGAGGATAAAGAAAGCCTTAGGTAAGTGATTCTCACATCTGTGAATGATATAATAATAATAATAATTTAGCTTTTTATAAATTTTAAGATCAACATCACTTTCCTTAAAATAGCTCTATGAGATGGGTACAAGCACTACTATCTGCATCTGACAGGCGGAGACAAGGAAGGTCAGAGTACTTGTGATTTAGTCAGGGTTACATAGCTAGTAAATGTCAGAGCTGAATGTCAGAATTCGGACAGACTCCAAATAGAGCATTTTTTTTTCCTTCCGTATTTGTAGCTATACCAGAATTTCCTTAGCTACTTAATTTCAGGATATCTTTACATACTCTTAAGATTACTGAGGACTATCCTTCTTCCTCTGCCCTCTCAAAAGAGCTTTGGTTTATGTGCATTATAGCTACTGATATTTATCATGTTGGAAACTAAAAAATATTAGTATTATTGTGAAAATAATTCTGACCTTGCAGACCTTATAGAAAAGTCTCAAGGACCTATAAGGGTTTCTAGATCACATGATGACAATCCTTGACTTTCACTATATAACATTAATGTCCTTTGCTTTTTTGTTTTTAAACATAGGACTATCCCCCACCCCCCTTTTGGACTTTGTTGCAGTGAATTACATTGTGAATTTTTCTCTTCAGTGTTTCAATGGGTATTTTATGGAAGAGAGGCTAGATTTGTTCTGCCCGATCCCAGAAATCAAAGGTAGGGGTCATGGAAGGAAACAACAGAGACAGACTATACTTTATGTCAGGAAAAATTTCCTAACCATTAGAATGATTCCAAAATTAAATGGGGTGCTTGGGAAATTTTCTATCATTGAAAGTCTTTGGGTATGTTGCTGACTGAATTCTTGATCAGGTCTAGTTTGGCACTAGATGACCACTAATGTATCCTCCTGCCCTGAGCTGTTTTCATAGACATGTCTTTTGCAGTTATCACATTAAAAAAATTTATTATGATGGAGAGCCTTCAAAGAGCTTACCATATGCATTTTACCTTTGTTCAAGACCCCAGTATTAAAATTAGGAAAATCTGGATGAGTTCAAAATCCTCCTCAAACATTTACAAGTTTTTTGATCCTGGACAACTCACTTAAACATTCACACTCAATTTCTTCTTGTATAAAATTAGGGAGTTGGACTAGGTGGCTAATAGAATGAAGTTGTATGGTAGATAAAGTTCAGGATTTGGCAATTAAGTTTAAGTCTAGACTCAAATACTTGTTAGCTGTGTGACCCTAAGCAAGTCACTTAACCTCTGTGGCTCAGTTTCCTCATCTCTAATAATAGCACCAACCTCTCAGGATTGTTGTGAGGATCAAGTGTAAGGATGTTTGTAAATTGCTTTGCAAACCTTAAAATGCTATATGAATGTTAGCTATTTTTGTTTGCCTCTATGGCCCTTTCCAGCTTTAAAATCTAAGATCCTAGGCTTTGTGGGACATATGTATGTAGAGGGTTTTCAAGCAAAAATTTGTTGAATGAATGAGCAAAATGGCATACAACTCATGGTTTATAAAACAGATCTGATCTGTTTGAACTGTGTTGGCAAACATCTTTTCTTTAATTTATGTTAATATTTGCATGCTTGTGGTTGGGATGGAAAATTCAATTCAAAGCTGAAAAATTATTTTTTTATGGTCAGTGCTGTGTTGGTGATGGGACCTGATTATAGGCCTGTGTTGCCCAGATACACACACACCTGCTTATGCCAAGCCTTTTATTTTTTAGAGTTTAACAACTGCTAGGAGGTAATTATATGCCAAGTGAGAGATAATGAGGATTTAAATCCAATTTAACAAAAAACTTATTAGGAAAAGGGAAAAATATAATTATTTATGAAGCACCTACTGTATGCCAGGTATTTTGTTGTTGCCTCATTTGATACTCATAAAAACCCTGTAAAGTAGGTACCTATTTTAATTTTGGGAAAATTGAAGCAGACAGATTTTTTAAAAGTTACTTATCCAAGGTCACACAGTGAGTAAGTTTGCTTGAAGTAAAATTTAAATACAAGTCTTGATCCTTCTAGTCTAGTGCTTGATCCATTCTGCCACCTAGCACCTACTATATGCAAGGCACTGTATTATACTAAAGGAGACAGTAAGCTTTAATGGAAGAATTCTGGATTCAAAGCTGAGAGACAAATTCAAGTTCTGCCTCTTTCACTTACTAGCCATGTTACATTTAGCAAATCTTAGATTCCTTGTGTCTCACTTTCCTTTCTGTAAAATCGGAGAATTCAACTAGATAAGGTTCCTTTATACTATGTTGTATATCTCACGGGTTGTGGGGAAAATGCTTTGAGGAAGCTAGATGCTTCCTCATCTGGAAGTCAGGAAGCCTCTAACTAGATGCCTCCTGCCTCAGTTTTCTCAAATGTAAAACAGGGCACCTTATTTGTAAGGTTGTTGTGATGATCAAATGATATAATATTTGCAAAGTGCCTAGCACATAGTAGGTGCTACACAAATACTAAATCTCTTCCCTTCTCTAAACCAATGTAGAAATGGTCTATTTGTTCTTATTTTCTACTTCTATGTTTTACTATTTTCCATGTAGTCACACACTTTGTAAGTGGCAGAATCAATGTCTCTCAACTCTAAGTCCAGCATTCTTTTTAACACTGCACTTTGAAAATTCTCTGTTTTATGTTTTCTTCAATCTTTAGCATTTTAAGAGTGCAAAATTCTGAAGCCAGTTATGGATTATTAGAAAATTGTTAAATTTGTTAAAATTACTTTAAAAAATCATGGAACAGTTAGATATAAAAAGAGGGCTGGAAGTACATATGTGCACAAACATGAACCTGCCTACCCATGCCTACATGTGCAGACAGATGCGAAGTCTGACCTCTGGTTGCTATGCTGGTGATGATAGGATTTTAGAGAGATTAATTAGGCATCATGGAGTTTCTGATTAATCAGTACAGGAGTTGGGCTTTATGTATGGACTCCTCTTTCCCTACTCTCTCTTTACTGGTGACAGTATCAGCTCCCATTGGTTTAAATATCAACTCTGTGCTGATGACTTCCAGATCTATAAACCTAGTTCTAGTTTCTCTCATGTTATCAATTACTTATTGGACATTTTAAAATGGGTATCCTGTCCAAATAGAAGTCATTATTCTCCATTTCTCCAGTCCCATTCTTCTAAATTTCTCTATTTTTGTCAAAAATACCATCATTTCCTAGGTTCATAATCATGGCATCACCCTCAGTTCAACCCTTCATCCAACCAGTTGTTTATTGCCATTCTTCTTCCACAACATCTGCCTCTTGATCCTTCTTTTTTCCTCTCACAGCTAACACTTTAGGGATCTTATCTCTTGCCTACATGCAGTGCCTTCTAAATTGTCTTTCTGCTTCAAATCTCTCTCTACTCCAATCCATCCTATTTACCATCAAAATGATTTTCATTAAGCAAAGATCTGACCATGTCACTCCTCTCCTCAAATATATTCTAGTGGTTTATTGTCTCTAAGATCAAATATATACATTGGCTAGAGTAGAGCAAAATGGTGAAGGAATTTAAAAGACCTGTTAACGTAAATGTACATTACTCCCCTATAATCCAGTGAAAGAGGTCTTTGCTCCATCCTTCACCCATATATCACAATCTAACTCTCATCTAGACTTTTATGCACTATGCCTGGAATACAATCCTTCCCTATTTCAATGGAATTCTTTTTTTTTCCCTCTAAAATTCAGCTGTAACTTTATCTTCTGCATCTAACCAATCTTTATCTGCTCAACCACTAATGTTCTTTTTTTTAGGCTATCTTAAATTATAAGCAGTCATATGGTTCAGTGAATAACATGCTGACTCGAGTCAGGAAAATGAGTTCAAATGCATCCTCAGCTACCTAATAGTTGCGTGATCCTGAGCAAGTCATGTACCCCATATCTGTCTCACTTTTCTCATTCTAGAAAGGAAGATAATAGCACCATCCCCCAGGATTGTTGTAAGAATGTTATGTTGGTTCAGCTTACCTATAATATTTGTAAAATTCTTTTCTTTTAAAATTATTTATTTATTAACATTAATTAAAAATTTAATAAATAATAAATTAAATAATAAATTAATAAATTAATTTCAAATTCTCTCCCTCCTCCACATATTGGAAAGGCCAGGCAGCATGACATCAATTACATATTATATCATGAAAAACTTATTTTCATATTAGTCTTATTGTAAAACAAAACAAAAGCAGGAAAAACAAAGAAAGTGAAAAAAGTATCCTTCACTCTTCACTCAGAGTTTATCAATTTTCTCTCTGGAAGTAGGTAGCATTTTTCATGATGGGTTCTTTGTAAATAATGAAGGCAACAGTGTAATGATAATCAGCTGTGAAAGTCTTACCTACTCTGAATCTACAAAAATCTAAGACAATTTCAATGTTCTGGTTCTGCTCATACCACTTTATTTTTATTGCTGTTATTCAGTTGTATCTAATTCTCTGTGACCTCTTACAGCATGCTGTCCATGGTGTTTTCTGGGCAAGTATACTACAATCATTTGCCATTTCCTTCTCCAGTGGATTAAGGCAAACAGAGGTTGAGTGATTTGTGTATGAGACAAGATTTAAACTCAGGTTTTCCTGACTCCAGGCTAGGTACTCTATCCACTGAGCCATCTAGCTGCTTCCTCCACTTCGTTTTGAATTAGTTCATATTAGTTCTTAGGTTTTTCTGAAACTAACTTGTCCATTTCTTTTTTTTCCCTCTGAGGCAATTGGGGTCACACAGTTAGGAAGTGTTAAGTGTCTGAGACCAGATTCGATCACAGGTCCTCCTGACTTCAGGGCTGGTGCACTAACCACTGCACCAACTAGCTGCCCCCTACCCATTATTTCTAATAGCACAAAAGTATTCCATCATATTAATATACCACAATTTGTTTAACCATTCCCCAGTGAATGGACATAACTCAGTTTCTAATTCTTTGTCACCATAAAAGAGTTGAAATAAATATTTTTGTAGAATAATTTCTCTTTTATTTTCTTTGTTTTCTTTGGTTTATAGAACTAATAATGATATTGCTGGGTCAAAGGATATGCATGCGCTCTTTTATAGTATTTTGGGCAAAGTTCTAAATTGTTCTCCAGAATGGTTGGATGATTTCACAAGTCTACCAAAAGTGTATTAGTATACTTATTTTTCCAAATTCCTTCTAGCATTTTTCCTTTTCTTTTTCTGTCATGTTCACTAATCTGATAGATGTGAGGAGGTACTGCAGTTGTTTTAACTTCATTTTTCTAATCAATAATAATTCAGAGCATTTTAATGTGCTTGTTGATAATTTATTTCTTTTTATGAAAACTACAAGTTTATAGTTTTTGACCGTTTATCAATCAGGAACTAGCTCATGTTTTATAAATTTGACTCAGTTCCCTGTATATTTGAAAAAAATGAGGGCTTTATCAGAGAAACTTACTTTAAAAATCTCTTTCCTGCTTTTCTTCTTATTTTGATTGCATTGGTTTTGTTTGTGCAAAAACTCTTTAATTTAATGTAATCAAAATTATTCACTTTATTTCTTGTGATATTATTTGCTCACACATTCTCTTATCCATAGATCTGACAGGTACATTTTCTTCTGCTCCCCCAATTTACCCATAATATCATCCTTTATATCCAAATCATTTTGACCTTATTTTGGTATATGATGTGAGATATTAGTTTACATCTAGTTTCTATCAGACTACTTTCCAATTTCCCCCCAAATTTCCAAATTCCCCAAAAAGTCAAATTGTGAATTCTGACCTCTAAAACTTGGATCTTTGGGTTTCTCAAACAGTAGATTATGATTATACATTTACTACTGTGTATTGTAAACCTGATCTATCCCACTGACCCAGCATTCTATTTCTTAGAGAGTACCAGATTATTTGGATGATGACTACTTTGTAATATCATTTAAAATCTGGTACTGCTAAGATATCTTCCTTTATCTTATTATTATTAATTTTGCATTGGAATTCCCTTGTTATTCTTTACCTTTTGTTCTTCAAGATAAATTTTATTATTATTTTTCTAACTTTAAATAATTCTTTGGTAGTTTGATATGGCATTGAATAAATAGATAAATTTGTGTAGAATTGTCTTGTTTATTATATAGGTTCAGCTTACCCACAAATATTAATAATTCTCTGATTGTTTGAATCAATCTTTAAGAAGTGTTTTATAATTATGTTCATATAGTCCTTTGATTTGTCTTGGCAGGTAGACTCCCAAATATTTTATATTGCTTGCAGTTATTTTTAAATAGAATTTCTCTTTTTCTCTCTCTTCTCTCTTCTTTGCTGTTTTCTGTAATATATAGAAATGTTGATGATTTATGTAGGTTTATTTTATATCCTGCAACTTTGCTAAAGTTGCCAATTGTTTCAACTGTTTTGGTCAATTCTCTAAGGTCCTTCAAGCACACCATCATATCATACATAAGAAATGGCAGTTTTGTTCCTCCATGTCTATTTTTATTCCTTCAATTTTTTTCTTATTGCTATAAGTAGCATTTCTAGTATAATATTGAATGATAGTAATGATAATGGACATCTTGTTTTACCCCAATCTACTGGGAAGCTTTCAAGTTTATTCCCATTGCAGGTAATGCTTACTTTTGGCTTTGGATAGATACTATTTATTATTTTATGAAAGACTTCAGGTATTTCTATACTTTTTAGTGTTTTTTTTTATTAGAATTACTCTTGTATTTTGTCAAAAGCTTTTTCTGAATCTATTGAGAATATCATTTGATTTTTGTTGTTTTTGTAATTGTTACAGTTAATTATATTTATAGTTTCCTAATACCGAACCAGTCTTACATTCCTGATATAAATCCCAACTGATCATAGTGTATAGTCTTTATGATATATTGCTGAAATCTCCTTGCTAGTATTTTATTTAAAATTTTTTTTGCAATAATAATCATTAGGGAAATTGGCCTATAATTTTCTTTTGTTTTTACTCTCCTTGGTTTAGATACTAAAACCATATTTATGTCATACCAGAAATTTGGTAGGATTCCTTCTTTAACTATTTTTTCAAGTACTTGATATAGTATTAGGATTATTCCTTAAATGTAAATCTATCTGGTCCAGGGGATTTTTTGTTAGGGAACTTATTTATGGCTAAGTCTATTTCTTTTTCTAAGACAGGGTTATTTTAGCACTCTCTTTCCTCTTCTGTTTATCTGGGCAATTACATTTTTGTAAATATCTATCCATTTTACTTAAATGTGTACTGGCTTATAATTGGGCAAAAAACCTCTTACTAAAATGTCATCTTTATTGGTGATAGAGTCTTTTTATTTTTGATAGTGGTAATTTGGTCTTCTTTCTTTTTTAAATCAAATTAACTATTGGTTTATCTATTTTATTGAATTTTTCACAAATCTATCCCCTAGTTTTATTTATTAGTTCAATGATTTTTTTAATTTACAATTTATTAATCTCTTCTTTGATTTTTCAGGATTTCCAGTTGGGTGTTTCATTGTTTTTTATTTCATTGTTTGGGTGTTTAATTTGTTCTTTTTTAAATTTTTTATTTTTAAAGTTGCATGACTAATTCATTGATTTGTTCTTTCTCTCTCTTTTTAATGTGTGTATTGAAAGATATGCATTTCTCCTTACATACTGCTTTGATTGCATCCCACAAATTTTAGAATATTATTTCATTGTCATTCTCTTTAATGAAATTATTGATTATTTCTATGATTTGTTTGATTCATTTGCTATTTAGGATTAGATGAATTTCTATTTAATTTTTTAATCTATGCTTTCATGGTCCTTTTTAATGCTTTGTGGTCTGAAAAAGGTGCATTTAATATTTTTGCTTTTCTGCATTGTGAGGTTTTTATGTCTTAATACAGGGTTAATTTTTGTGGAATTGAGATGTTCAGCTGAGAAAAATACATGATTTTTTTTATCCCTTTTCAGTTTTCTCCAGAGGTCTATCATGTCTACCTCTACAAAGAATTTTTCACCTCTTTACCTTCTTATTTATTTTGTAATTATATCAATCTCTCTTTGAGAGGATTGACATCCCCCATTAGTATAGTTTTCCTGCCTATTTCCTTCTGTAACTCAATTTTTCCTTTAAGAATTTGGTTGCTATTCTATTTGGTGTACATATGTTTAGTATTAATATTACTTTAGTGTCTATAGTACCTTTTAGCAAGATATAGTTCCCCTGATATATTTCTTCTACTTAGATCTATTATTTTGCTTTTGCTTTGTCCGAGATGATAATTTTTACCCTTGGCTTTTTTTAAACTTCATTTGAAGCATAACATAATAGATTCTGCTCTAAACTCTTATTTTAACTCTGTGTGTATCTTTCTTTATCAAGTGTGAATAATATATTGTTGGATTCTGGTTTATAATCCATTCTGCTATTCACCTCATTTTTATGAATGTTTCTATTTCTATCCTATTCTATTCTATTTATATTAAATTCTATATGTTCATATTTCTATTTTTCTCCTGACAGATTATGCTCAGTTTTGCTGGATAGGTACTCTTGTTTGTAATCCTTGGCTGTAATTTGACTTTATAGAATATCATATTCCAAATCCTCTACTCCTTTAATGTGGTAGCTGGTAAGTCTTGTGTGCTTCTGACTATGGCTATGTGGTATTTATATGGTTTCTTTCTGACTGCCTGAAATATTTTCTCTTTGACGTAGGAGTTCTGGAATTTGACTATAATATTTTTAGGAGTTTTGATTTGGCAATTTCTTTCAGGAAGTGATTGGTATATTCTTTCAATTTCTCTTTTGTTCTTTTGGCTCTGCGCCTCCAGGTATTATTTTAAAATCAAACTGAGGTGTTATTTGGAGGAAAATATTGAGAGAACTCAGTTGTACTACTTCCCCTATTCTGCCATTTTGGCTTTTCTCTGTAAAGTGCTTTTCATACCTTAAAATAATATATAAATCCTATTTGTTACTTTGTATTTCACTATTTTGCACTTATTCTCTTTATATTCATATTGTAAATATCAATATATGTCCTCCTTGCCTCTTCTGTTTTGAACAATCCCTACGTGCAAGAAGTTTGAATTCTTTTATTGCATTTATATTTTCAATGCCAAACAGTGCTTGGCACATAATAGGTATTTAATAAATAGTTCCTGATAAATTGATTGAACAGAGTCCCACAAAGCATACAGTACTCACACTTGAAGGGTTCATTGGGTATATGTCTGTACCAGTTGCCACATAAAAATGTGCTAACATCAATAGCACCACAAGTGACTAAAGAAGTGCCATCTTGCTCCAGGATTTGAAATTTTTGCAGTTTTAATATAATTTAAACATAATCCTTCTCTAGAGATGAATGCAAAAACTCACGTAGATGTGTGCCATCTGTCTTTATATTGGAAGAATAGTACTAACATTTATCGAGACTCTGCTATGTGTGAGGGCCATTATTGTAGTCTTTAAAGTTGGCAAAGTACTTCATATATCTTATTTCATTTGATCTTCAAACAATCTTGCTAGATAGTATGGGAATTGAATGATTCACACTGACTCCATCTTTTGACTCAATTCTGGATCTAGTTCAGTTCCATTCCTATTCAATTATGGGTCTAGTTCAATTTCTATCTTGTGAGAAAATTTAATTCAATTATGAGAATTGTGAGAACACTTTAATGCATTGTTAAATCTATCCCTGCATGGCTGGGAAGCTGGACTACCTCTAACTGCTGCTTAAAATTTCTTAACTAAGGACCTATGCTATGCTAACCAGAAACCCAGTCAGATCTAAAGTCAGATGCAAGGAGTTTTCTTAAAATTATATACTTCAAATAATCCATATGTCCTATATGAAAACTCACTCTCATATTGGTCATTCAATTATTGTTTTCATGTTCATTTGATTGAATACTTTCTCTTCTAGCACTACAGGAGCACTCTTTGTAGAGTCAATGGTTGATGTGTGTTGATTAATTGATTAACTTCTATGCAATAGGGACTTGGGGAATGGCACACCTTTTTTCCCTCCTGATTTCAGGGAATTATACCTATTTTCTCTCCCCCTTCCAACTTAGAAAATCCTATAATTAGAAATCAGATTGTCTAATTTTACATTCTGGTTAATCAATTTCTTTTAATTAATTGATCATAATTGATTAATTGTTTTTAATAGATAAAACTCAGTGTCACTCTATATTCAGGTTATTTGAACTGCCTGGGGAGTCCATTGATCTGTTTATTATGCTTGTTTTGCTAACAAGTCATACAACTTGGATTGTTTCCTCAGTTATTTCCACCATAATAGCGAGTATTATCCCTCCCATTTTCTGGATGAGAAACAGCTAGCATCACGCATCTAGCAAATATCAGAGACAGAATTTGAATTCAGGTCTTCAAGACCCGAGCTCCATCAACTGTGCCACCTAGTTGTTTCTCTAATCTATTCTTTTATGATACCTTTGATCCATTGTCAGTTGGGTATATATTTTAAGTTATTTTTCAGATCCTGGAATTATACTGGATTATCTGTATTTCCTAGAAGTTAATCAATTAATCAACACACAGCAACCATTTGCTCTAAAAAGAGTACTCCTCTAGTGCTAGAAAAAGTATATGTCAAATGAGTTAACATCTATAAAGTGCTTTGCAAACCTTAAAGTACCACATACATGAGTTATTGTTATCATTATGTAATTAAAGACATGATTCTTGCCTTCAAAGAGCTTATCATCTAGTAAGAGGATGAGAATGAAAATGACTTACAGGCACTTGTAACCTAAAATAAGTAGGAGATATTAATTCAGCATCTATTGATCTCCATGAACTCAGGGGATAGCAATCAAATACTTAACTAATCTTGACAGGCTCAAGTCACTGGGCCTATAAGAACTATATCTCCTGGGAAAGAATACTAGCAAATGTGATTTCCAAGTTCCTGTTGATGATCTTTAACAATCATGGAGAAACAATCCTGAGAAAAGGGAAATGTCCATTTCTTTTAAAGAAAAGATAGTTAAGTATGGAAATTATAGGCCAGTAAACTTAATTTTTCCTGATTTCTATGTTTCTATCAAGGTATTTCTTGAATTCTTTCTTTACAAGTGCCAAGATGTGAAACATGTGACTTGTTGATTTGATGTACCTAACACCCAATTAGTTGCCACGCCCTATTGATTCTATCTCGACCACATCTTTTGTAGTTACCCTATTCTTTCCATTCACACAACCATCTTAGTTTTAGTTTCCATCACCTCTCATCTAAAAGACTATAATAGCCTTTTAATTGTACTCCCTGCTTTGTCTCTCCCATTTCCAATCCCTCTTCCATAGAACTACTAATTGTGTTTTATCCTAGATGCAGTATGAAATCACTGAAACTTTTTGAAAAAGTTATGACCTGATCATATCAAACTTCTTTCCCTTCCATTTAAAATTCTAGCATAGTCTGGTTTCATTATCTTTCCAAGAACATTGCATATTACTCTCCTTCATATACTCTAGGTTTTAGCCAACATGTTTGCCAGTCTTCATACATGAGTATTCATCTGTTTCTATGCATCTGTACAAGCTACTTGGAATATTCTTCTTTCTCACCCCTCTCTTTGTAGAACTTCTAGCTCTTTTCAAGGGTAAGTTTATTTGTTAACTCCTATATATAGGATATCTTCCAAGAGCTCACAATTCCAAGATGTCTTCCCTGATTCCTTCCATCTACTTTGTGTATAGCTGTTTCCCTATTGTTTATCCCAATGGAATGGAAGCGCCTTGAGGGCAAGGTTTGTTTTTATTTTTATTTGTATCTCCATCACTTGGCTCAAGCATATAGAAAAATATAGTAAAAAATAAAATAGTAAAATACAAAAAATATTTTTTGATGAATTGGCTTCTCTAAGGCTCCACAACATACTACACTTTAGCAAGTAACTTAGGAAAAAATATCTTTTTTTAGGAGTCAATCGATCTGGATGCTACTCTTAACCTTGTTACTAAACCACCATGGAACCTCATAGAATAATTTGCATTTCTGAACTCTACCTACTTCATCACAAAAACCTGTCCTGCTTGGATACAAAATAAATCCACATAAATCATCAGCATTTTAATATATTACCAACAAAGTTCAGCAGCAAGAGATAGAAAAAGAAATTCCATTCAAAATAACTGTCGATAGTATAAAATATTTGGGATTCTATCTACCAAGGAAAAGTCATGAACTATATGAACTAAACTACAAAACACTTTCCACACAAATAAAGTCAGACCTAATCAGTTGGAAAAACATCAAGTGCTCATGGGTAGGCCTAGTGAGTATAATAAAAATGACAGTATTACTCAAACTAATTTACTTCTTTAGTGCCATACCAATCAAACTCCCAAGAAATTATTTTACAGATCTAGAAAAAAATAGTAGCAAACTTCATTTGGAAGAACAAAAGGTCAAGAATTTCAAGGGAATTAATAAAAAAAGGCTGATGAGGGTGGCCTTGCTGTGCCAGATATAAAACTATATTATAAAGCAGTGGTCATCAAAACCATTTTGTACTGGATAAGAAATAGAGCAGTCGATCAGTGGCATAGGATAGAATCATAAGACAAACTAGACAATAACTATAGCAATTTAGTCTTTGATAAACCCAAAGACCCAAGCTTCTGGGATAAGTACTCACTATTTCACAAAAACTGCTGGGAAAATTGGAAACTAGTATGGAAGAATTAGCGTTTGACCCACACCTAACACCACATACCAAGATTATATCTAAATCATGAACCCATTTAGATATTAAGAGTGATATTATAAGCAAATTAGAGGAACATAGGATAGTTTACCTCTCAGATCTGTGGAGAAGGAAGGGATTTATGTTCAAAGAAGAACTGGAACTCATAATTGAACACCAGATAGATAATTTTGATTATATTAAGCTAAAAGGTTTTTGTACAAACAAAACTAATGCAGACAAAATTAGGAGGCAATCAATAAATTGGGAAATCATCTTTTTTTTAATTAAAGCTTTTTATTTGCAAAACATATGTATGGGTAATTCTTCAGCATTGACCCTTACAAAGCTTTCTGTTACAAATTTTTCCCCCCTAGTCCCCACCCCTCCCCTAGATGGCAGGAAGTCCACTATATGTTAATTTGCATTGTGGTTCCTTTCTCAGATTTTTTTTTCTTGTAGATATGATTTTTTTTGCACAGCAAGATAAGTGTGGGAAATCATCTTTACATTTAAAGGTTCTGATAAAGACATCATTTCTAAAATATATAGAGAATTCTCTCATATTTATAAGAATTCAAGCCACTCTCTAATCAATAAATGGTCAAAGAATATGAGCAGACCATTTTCAGATGATAAAATTAAAACCATTTCTAGTCATATGAAAAGGTGCTCCAAATCATTATTGATCAGAGAAATGCAAATTAAGGCTACTCTGAGATACTACTATACACTTGTCAGATTGGCTAAGATGACAGGAAAAGATAATGACGAATGTTGGATGTGGGAAAACTGGGACACTGATACGTTGTTGGTGGAACTGTGAATGGAAACAACCATTCTAGAGAGCAATTTGGAACTGTGCTCAAAAAGTTATCAAACTGTGCATACCCTTTGAACCAGCAGTGTTTCTACTGGGCCTATATCCCAAAGAGATATTAAAGGAGGGAAAGGGACCCACATGTGCAAGAATGTTTGTGGCAGCCCTTTTTGTAGTGGCTAGAAACTGGAAACTGAATGGATGCCCATCAATTGGAGAATGGCTGAACAAATTATGGTATATGAATATTATGGAATATTATTGTTCTGTAAGAAACGACCAGCAGGATGATTTCAGAGAGGCCTGGAGAGACTTGCATGAACTGATGTTGAGTGAAATGAGCAGAACCAGGAGATCATTATACACGGAAACAACAAGACTATACGATAATCAATTCTGATAGACATGGCTCTCTTCAACAATGAAATGTTTCAAACCAGTTCCAGTTGTTCAGTGATGAAGAAAGCCATATACACCCAGGGAGAGGCCTGTGGGATTTGAGGGTGGACCACAACATAGCATTTTCACACTCTCTATTTATGTTTGCTTGCATTATGTTTTCCTTCTCAGGTTTTTTTTTTCCTGTACAGCAAGATAACTGTATAAATATGTATACACATATTAGATCTGTCAAATATTTAACATAATTAACATGTATTAAACTTCCTGCCATCTGGGGGAAGGGGTGGGGAGTAGGAGGGAAAAATTTGTAACAGAAAGCTTTGCAAGGATCAATGTTGAAAAATTACCTATGCATATGCTTTGCAAATAAAAAACTTTAAAAAAAACCCTGTCCTGCTCCTCTCCTAGTTTTGGTGTATCAAATAATGGACTTGAAATAGATGATAGCATAGAGTATTATAAAAATATATGGGTTAAAAAAAGATTCTTTAAGATTTATTCAAATTTAGATCAAAATTAGAATTCCTAGTTTGAGATCTCCAGATAAGATGTGGAAAAACAAGAATCTGGTCTGTATAGCAAATTTATCTTACAATGTTACTTTTATTTCTTTTTCTAAGTTAATAATTAATTTTCTCTCCCACCTCATTGCAACTTCCCATTGGGAAAAAAGAGAGAACAAAAACCTTGTAATAATTATGAATTGTCAATCAAAACAAATTTCTACATTAGCTAAACTCAAAAATATATGGCTTATTCTGCTCTTGAGTCAATCACCTTGGTGTCAGGAAGTGGGTAACATGCCTCTTCACTGATATTCTATGGCTAGTCAATGCTTTCATCAAAATTCTTCAGTCTTTCAAAATTGGTTATCTTTAGTATACTGTTACTGTATAAAAATAAATTATTCTCCAAGTTCTACTCAGCTTCACTCTGCATCAGTTCATATAAGTCTTTGCAGCTATCATAGGACTTCAGAGACAAGCTTTACCTAGATAATTGGGGACTGCCTGGGAACCAGGCTATAGAAGGTAGAGTAGATCTCTTTCTCTCTCTCTCTCTCTCTCTCTCTCTCTCTCTCTCTTTATATATATACATATATATATACATATATATGTATATATATACATATATGTATAACATAGCCTCTATGTAATGGTCTATTTGAACATAGAATATTAGAGCTTAAAAAAAATCTTAATGATCATCTAGTAAGTAGTCCTTCTTTTAATAGATGAGTAGAGCAAGGCCAGAGATGTGAAGTCACTCATATAGCTAGTGACTGAGCTGGAACTACAATGCCAGCTTTTCAAATCATGGTCCAGTGCCCTTCTCCATTGGGTCTTCACCGGGTCTTATCAGGACCCAGTGTTAGGCTATGAACACCCTCAGGGGCCATTCTTCCTGCCAGCTAGGGTCATGCACTGTCACTCAGAGATGGCAGTGGGGTGGGAACATTAGTATTCAACTCTTGCTGAGCAGATGGCATACAGCTCCCTGTCTCTGTAATGATGAAGTCCCTGCAGAAGGAGAAAAAAGAGAAAAGAGAATGTTTGCTTAGGCTTTGGCTTTGCCCGTTGCCACAGCAACGCCCCAGCGCATTACTAAGAATAGATTTTTGGGGTGGGGCGAGGAGGGAGAGAAATATCAGCCTCTTTAAGTCCCATGGTAGGGCCACCTGTCTAAAGATGCTCCTAGAAGGGAAAAAAAAATTCAGAACCCTGGACAAGAAAGGTTCTAACACCAAATGTACTTTCCCTTCTTGTTCAAATCCCTAGTCTCTTGGCCATATTCCTATGGATGGGAATGGAACCTGAGATGAGGAAGACTGGGGGTCTACCTTTAATTTACTAATAAAAAGCTGCTCCTTAAGAGGGCTGCAAAATAGAAATGTAGAAGACCATTAGATTTTCAGATGTACCTTAAACCATGTCTCCTAATGCTTGCACATTAATTGTGTGTGGATATAGTATGTTAGCACCCTGGATTCTGAGTCAGACCCAAGTTTGATTTGCAAACCTGCTACTTATTACTTCAGCAAATTATTTCCCCTCCACTGGCTTCCCTTTCCTTATCTGTAAAATGGGAACAATCTCTGTCATACCTGCCTCTTAAAATTACTTTTTAGATTTAGATTAGATTAAATTAATTAGATTAAAATTACTTTTAAGAAGCCTTGGAAGAATGGAAGAAAGCCTTATGTATAATATTCAATAAAACCTGCATTGATGCCTCATTATGGTAATTGATTTGATGACAAGTTCTCAAAAGCTATACCCATCGGACTATAATCCAGAATTTATAATAGGGAAAAGGTTTTAGGAATAGATCCACTAATAGGCTATATGTCTATTGTGAGCTAATTCCAAGGTGTCAGAGAGAACTGTCTCATCCTCTACTTTAAAGAAAATCAGGTGCCTTGACCTTGAAGAAAGGAAGTTATAAGAGTCTTTGATATGGAAAAAAACTACAGAAAGGTTTCATTCTTCAGGTCAAAGGGAGGGCTGCCTTGGCGTTGTTACCAACAGCAATTATCAAGTTACCAAGAGTTACCAAGAGTGCTAGTTCTTTGTCTTATGACTTGGTCATCTTGGTCAAGTCACTTAACCATATTTGGAATGGATTTACTTGCCTGAAAAATAAGGGCACTGGGGTTGCTGATCTCTGTAGCCCCCTCCAGTTTTAGAAATAATCATTTCTCTTTACTTAATGAGTTCACTTACCTTGCTTCCCTTTGTGCCCTTTGCAGCCAGAAGCTGTGAGAGGTTCTTACTTATGACAAGACAACTAAGAAGAGAGACGACTTTTGTCTTCTTCTTAGCTCAGTCTAGCTGTGTGACTTTGGGCAAGACACATCTCCCCTGTTTTCCTAGGAGGCAGCTCGATGGCTAGGTGGATAAAGTCCTGAGCCTGGAGTCTGGCCTCAGAACTTACTGGCAGCTCATGGAACCTTTCTTTGCCTTAATCCAATGGAGAAAGAAATGGCAAACTACTCCAAATATCCTTGCCAAGAAAACCCCATGAACAGTATGGTCCATGGAGTCACAACTGAACCACATGTTGTGAGTCCCAAGTCTAAATTCTTTTCATAGTATCAGCATATGGTGAACAATCTTGTTGAAATTGTGAGATAAACCTCTTGTGGAACCAGCTGAGTCTTTCTGTGAGCTAAGAAGTAAAACTTTGTTTCTTAGAATTCCTGTGTTCAGATGCTTATGATTGGTGGGCTTCTGGGATCTTGGAGAACAGTGAGTGGGCTCGTGGTGTCTTGCTGCATGTAAGCCAGTCTTTAGAAAAAGACAATCTGTTTCTAGGTCCAAATTTTTAGTGCACCAGCACCTTCCAGACCTTGTGTTCTAGAATCACGGCCTTCAAGAAATTGTGTTGACTTCTCTCTTGCCACTGGAGTTAGTGAGGTGGACAGAGCCTTACAGTTCATGTGCAACTCAAGACCTTACCCTATTATGTCATTGGCTCTCTTTGAGAGGGAGGGATGTACAACAGCGGTTCGTGGTACCTCTTAGGAGATGTTGTTTCATAGTAATAGAGCTGTGCATAGTAATATTTTCACCTTTTTATTGTTGTTTATTTTCTTTCTTTCTTGTGTTTTTTTCCCTTTTGATCTGATTTTTCTTGTGCAGCATGACAAATGTAGAAATATGTTTAGAAGAATTGCACAAGTTTAATCTATATCTGATGACTTGCTGTCTAGGGAAGGTGATGGGGGAAGGGAGGGAGAAAAATTTGAAACACAAGGTTTTGTAAAGGTGAATGTTGAAAATTATCTTTGCACATATTTTGAAAAACATAAAAAGCATTTATTAAAAAATAGAACAGTGATTAAAGAACATTGGTAGTGGAGGAAGAAAACATGACTTCTAATACTGTGCTAAGTATACTTACTGTGGAGACAAAGGATTGAGATTAAAACTAATTGAGTGGATCAACTTGAAAAAGGCACAAGCCTGCTGGGCTTGGGTTTTCTTATCTGTAAAATAAGAGCATTGAACTTGATTGTTTCTGTGGTTCCTTTTAGTCTAATAAATTGTATGTAGCACCTGAACATATCTGCTTGACAAAATGGAGCTGGCTCTTCAGGGAAGCAAAGGTGCATGCTTAGTGCTCTTTGAAAACTAGCAAATCAGAAAAGGAGATGGATTTTAGTCTTGGATGGAGCACTCAACTAATTTCTGATTGAACAGATTTGCAACTCTCCATACCCCTAGATAATAAGTTGGCATCAATCTGTAGCAATGTATCCTACTACTTCCTACCTTCTCTATTCCTTTTGAGGATAACACTATCTTCCCAGTCCCCTTGCAACCTAGGGATCACTGTAGGTCCCCGAAAGACCTGCTGAAGTTAGAGTAACTGCTCTGAGTGTCTCCCAACTAGCAAAATATTTCCAGGTCAATGTATGAGAGGAGTGGGAAAGTACAGAGCAATGAATGGCTTATTAAGGTGGTTCTAGAATCTGCTGTTTTTCTCTTTTAAAAAGATGGCTCCTCAATTTGGAAGTTCAAAAACTTATCAAAGTGTACATACCCTTTGACCCAGCAGTGTTTCTATTGGGCCTATATCCCACAGAGATCTTAAAGGAAAGAAAGGGCCCCACATGTGCAAGAATGTTTGTGGCAGCCCTTTTGGTAGTGGCTAGAAACTGGAAACTGAATGGATGCCCATCAATTGGAGAATGGCTGAACAAATTATGGTATATGAGTGTTATGGAATATTATTGTTCTGTAAGAAACGACCAGCAGGACGATTTGAGAGAGGCCTGGAGAGACTTGCATGAACTGATGCTGAGTGAAACGAGCAGAACCAGGAGATCATCATACATGGCAACAACAAGACTATATGAGGATCAGTTCTTATGGACATGGTTCTCTTCAACAATGATGTGATTCAAACCAGTTCCTATTGTTCAGTGATAAAGAAAGTCATATACATCCAGAGAGAAGACTGTGGGAATTGAGGGTGGACCCCAACATAGCATTTTCAGTCTTTTCATTGTTGCTTATTTGCATTTTCTTCTTCTTCTTCTTCTTCTTCTTCTTTTATTTTTTTTACTGGTTTGAGTTGATTTTTCTTGTGCAGTAATTATATAAATATGTATGCATATATTGGATTTAACATATATTTCTACCATGTTTAACATATTTTGGACTACTTGCCATCTAGGGGAAAGCATGGGGGAAGGGAGGGAAAATTGGAACACAAGGTTTTGCAAAGGCTAATGTTAAAGAATTGTCCATGCATATGTTTTGAAAAATAAAAAGCTTTAATAAAAAAAAATTAAAAAATGATGGCTCCTTATGAGCTTATTATAGCCCTTAGAAAAAATAAAGACATGTTCCATAGGTTGAATTTTGGATCCAAAATTTACTCAGGAGTGAAACAGATTTAAAAAGAAACCACAACCAGAAAACTAAGTTAATGTTGTCCTTAAAATCCAGAACAAAGCTAGATAGAACACAGTCTATAGCAGGTACCCACAGGTGTTCCAATTTATCCTTTCTGAATTAGGCTGGTCCTTGAAGAAGATACATAAGTGCTTCTGTAATGCTTTTTCATGCAGCTATCTAACTTGAGAACAAAAAAAATACCATTTTGCTTTATCATCTCCCTATTCCAGTTTGACCCAGCAAAGTGTTCCAATTTTTCTTTCCCTCCTGAGTTAGGCTGATCCTTGAAGAAGACACCTAACTGCTTCTGTAATGATTTTTCATGCAGCTATATAACTTGAGAACAGAAAAAAAATACCTGTTTGCTCTATCTTCTCCCTATTCCAGTAAACTGGGTTGGGTCACCCCATATTTAGGTCAGCAAAGTAACCTAGCAAAATACTCTTTTTAAAAAGACTAGTAAGATAAAGGAGTTTCAATCAAATGTATGTATTTTGAAGTTTAAGGGAAAAAATTACATACAAATGATGTACTACAGTGAACAAAAAGTTGATTTTGGATTTTGAAAGATATGTATTCTTTCATATCTTTGGCACTTAGGGGATATGTGATCCTGGATAAATCACCTCTAGTTTTAGAAAGTTACCTGGGGACACTAACCTTTAAGTTGCTTTAAGTAAAAATAGTTGCTAATCAATGAATTAGTGGAAGTAGTTAATGCACCTACCTGATGAACTTACTAGTTTTTCTGCTCAACACCACCACACGCACACAGACACACACACACACACACACACAGACACACACACACACAGACACACACAGACACACACAGACACACACACACACACACACACACACAAACCCAGAGGCAGAATGAGGTTTGATAGAAGGTTGATCTTTTAGTTAGGAAGATTTCAGTCCAAGTTCTGTTACTGAGATATTCTAGTGGTGCAAGTATTGACAAGGCCTTTGACCTCATAGAGCTTCAGGCAACTCATAAATTATAGACAAGGTATTGATTTTCATTAGTACAGGGAATTCCCACAGTTAATGACATCACTGGTCCTGGCAAATTACATATGTACATAATATGCACGTACATACACAGACACTGAAGAATAGACAATTTTTTTTAAAGTGTGGTTTCTTTCGTGCTCTCTTTCTCTGGCATCTGATTTCTGACTTCCCCTGAGAGCCAGAGAGAGAAAAGTAAGAATTCACATACAATCATCTTTCCCAAACAGCAAACACTTACCTCTTCCTTCCTCCTCTACTCATTTCTTAGTGTTCAGTTCCTGTACTTCTCAGCTCTCAGAGAATGTATTTTATATTTCTTTCTTTCTCTCTCCACCCCCCCCCACCTTGCCTTTCCAGGAAGTGAAAATAGTCCCATGAATTCTAGGGGAAAGTTTATTTTTTGCTCTGCCCTATCTTCTTAGAGCTGCCTCTACATCTGTTCCCAGTAGTCTAGCCCTAGGTGTATAGGGGCTCCAGGACTTCTCAAAGTGCCTGGCATGTAATAGGGGCTTAATAAATATTGATTGGTTGATTGATTCTCCTTCACATGAATCTTAACCACTCATGTTCATTTCATTCTGCATTTAAATCTAACAATTTTTAAAACTTCTCTACCCAGCTCTAATATGTGCTATTTACTCAGCCATATCAGACAATTACTGTGCATGAAAATCTAATTTTTATTTTAAAGAATGATAATTTGCACACTTATTGAAGCAAAATGTCTCCAGTATGATCAAAATTTTAATTCTTTTTGCTTGATAAATTTATACTCAGATTGTCAAAGAAAGATCTGTGATACTGCAAGTTTTTGGATATAACCCACTGAGATGCATGATTGCAAAAGTTGAGAGTATCTAAATACACAATGCTCTTGTCCTGTGAGAAGAATCTCACTAACACCTCTCCTAAGTACTAAAAGGTAAGGGGAAACCTAAGAACCCACAGTTGGATGGCAGTTCCCATGTTTGTGCTTTTGAAGCACAAAGAACTTTTTCTCAAGCACTTTCCAAGGTATGTTATAGAATAATAGATTTAAAGCTGGAGAAGATCTTAAGGTCATTTGGTCCATCCTCCCCTCCCCCGCCCGCCCTCAACGGACATAAAAGAAACTGAGGCCCAGAGAGATTAAGAAAATAATTGGAAGCATGGGCAAGATTTGAACCCAGTTCCTCCAATTCCAAGTACCATACTCTTCTCACTATACAAAGTCTTAGAAACATAAAGGAGACTATCAATAATCTTTTTATTTGAGGAAGCTGAGAGGTTTAATGAATAGAGCATTGGACCTGGAATTAGGACTAGAATTCATATCCTTTAGCAACTTATTATCTGGGTTACTATAGGGAATTCTCTTACTCTCAGTTTCTTCATCTGTACAATGGAGACAATATTTTTTACCTCACAAACTTGTTGTGAGATCAAATGGGATTATATGTGGGCAGTATTTTTTTCTTCAATAGTATTTTATTTTTCCAAATATAGTTTTCTTTTTTTTTTCTTTCTGCTGAGGCAATTGAGGTTAAGTGACTTGCCCAAGGTCACACAGCTAGGGAATGTTAGGTATTTGAGATCACATTTGAACTCAGGTCTTTCTGACTTCAGGGCTGGTACTCTATCCACTGCGCCACCTAGCTGCCCCCCAAATATAGTTTTCAACATTAATTTTTGTAAGATTTTGTGTTCCAAAATTTTTCTTCTTTCTCTCCTTCCTCGCTCCCTAAGACAGCAAGCAATCTGATATAGGTTATACATATACAATACTTTTAAACATATTTCCATATTTGTCATGTGTAAAAAATCAGACAAAAAGGGGAAAAATCACAAGAAAGAAAAATCAAGCAAGCAAACAAAAAAGATGAAAATACTATGTTATGATCCACATTCAGTTTCCATAGTTCTGTTTCTGGATGTGGATGACATTTTCCATCCCAAGTCTATTGAAACTGTCACCACATTTCTGAGAAGAGTTAAGTCTATCATAGTTGATCACATAATCTTATTGTTAATGTGTATAATCTTCTCCTGGTTCTACTCATTTCACTCAGCTTCAGTTCATGTAGGTCTTTCCGAAATCAGCCTGCTGATCATTTCTTATAGAATATTCCATTACATTCATATATCACAATGTGGTTAGCCATTCCTCAATTGATGGGCATCTACTCAATTTCGACTTCCTTGCCACCACAAAAAAGAGCGGCTGCAAACATTTTTACACATGTGAGTCCTTTTCCCTCTTTTAAAATCTTTTTTGGAATATATATCCAGTAGTGTATAACGCTGGATCAAAGGATATGTACAGTTGAGCATAGTTTATGGACAGTATTCATCAAACCCGAGTATTATATTAATGTTATATAGTATTCTTATTGTCCCTGTTCTTGTGCCTTCTCAGTTCTACCTTCAAATATCATTTGATTCTTAGAATAGGGCTGTCATATAGCTGGGTCAGGTCATATCATCCACCCTTTTACAGAAGGAGAAACAGAAGTTCAGAAATTTGCCCAACATCACAGAGATATGATTTAGTGAGAACTAGAGAAACCTGGACATTTTGACTTCAGATCTGTTAAGTTCTACTCACCATAGCACACGGTTTAGAGCATTACCTGCATGCTCAAGTACTTAAGTATGGATCTCTCTATTTGACATTAAGAACTAATTGATACCTGGATCCATCTTGTTGCTGTTTAGTCATTCAATCATGCTGATTATTTTCTTGGCAAAGATTCTGTAATATATTTTCTATTTCCTTCTCCAGTTTTACGTAAGCGGAGTTAAGTGACTTGGTCAATGGCTTAGTAAGTGACTGAGGTCAGATTTGAATTCTGTTTTTCTCTGACTCCAGGCCTGGGACTCTCTCCATCTAGCTGCCTTGGCCCCATCCTACCTTACCAATATTCTTAGACACCATTCCTCACTATATACTCTACAAGTTCAGCTACACTGATTTACTGGGTGTTCCTCAAGCAATGATCTATTTCCCATCATTGTCCCTTAGTGCTTGATATCCCCTCATAGAATGTTCTCCTTCACCTCAACTTCTTATTTGAACAGGATCTTGAAGGAAATTAGGGAAACTATCACCCCCTGTAGGAGACCTGCCTCGTGTCCTCAGCTTCCAGTGGCTTTCCCCCTGGCCTTTATCTTTCATCCATTCATATTCTCTCTCTCTCTCTCTCCTCTCTCTCTCTCTCTCTCTCTCTTTCTCTCTCTCTCTCTCTCTCTCTCTCTCTCTATATATATATATATATATATGTGTGTGTGTGTGTGTGTGTGTGTGTATACATATATACATACATACATATATATATGTATATATATATATATATATATATATATATATATATATATACACATACACACATATCCTCTTCATTTATGGGCAGGGACTGATTTTGCTTTTGCTTTTTATCTCCAGTGCTTAGGGTGGGGCCTGGCAGTGCTATAAATACTTAATAAATGCTCATTGATTAAGGAGTATAATGGAAGGATCAGATTGGAAGTAAGCTAACCAGGGAAAATTTTATAGAGGATTTGATTGTCAAGCTAATTCCTTTTGCCAGAGGTCAGGTTAAGATACTTCCTTCTTTTCTTTTTATGACCCACAATTCACTGATTAGTAACAAAATTCTATGAGTCTGATTCAATTAAGTGTAGAGACAGTTGTAGAACTGAAAATGGTCTCAGGATTAGAAATATTACAAGACATTGCTCCTACAATTATTGACAACTTAGTGATTCGGTGGATATGGCTCTACCTGAAGATAACATTCAAACACAGGTCTTCCTATCTTAAATAGTTGCTAACTATATGACCCTGGGAGTGTACCTTTATATTTGTCAGCCTCAGTTTCCTTATCCATCAAAGAAGTACAATAATGCAGTGAGAATCAAATATGGTATTTGTGAAGTGCTTAACATATTGCTTGGCACAGAATAGGCAGTCTGTAGTGACTAGTTCCTATCTCTTTCCCTAAAAGTAGATGGAAGTGAGAGGGATCGTGTACCTTCCCTATACCATTTGACCAACTGATCATATCTGATTGGTATACAATTAGCGGTGACTTCAGTATCACTGGATATATTCCAGAAGCATCCTCTCTGGGATAGTTTTGATAATATTAAGTTTAAAAGTTTTTGTACAAACAAAACAAATGCAGACAAAATTAGAAGGGAAGCAATAAACTGGGGGAAAATGCAATCCATTTTGCATTCAATAATGCACTCAAGTTCTTCTTTGGCCACAAATTCTTTCCTTCTCCACAGATCTGAGAGATAAACTATCCTGCTTATAATATCACTCTTTATGTCTAAATCATGAACCCATTTTGATCCTATCTTGGTAGAGGGTGTTAGGTGTGGGTCAGTGCTTACTTTCTGCCATATCATTTTCCAATTTTCCCAGGAGTTTTTGTCAAATAGTGAGTTCTTATCCCAAAAGCTGGGATCTTTGTATTTGTCAAACACTAGATTACTATATATAGTCACTGACTATTTTGTCCTGTGAACCTAATCTCTTCCACTGATTGATTACTCTATTTCTTAGCCAGTATCAAATGCTTTTGATGATTGCTGCTTTATAATATTCTTTTAGGTCTGGAACAGCTACTCCACCATCATTTGCAAGAATTCCCTTGAAATTCTTAAACTTTTGCTTTTCCAGATGAACTTTGTTATTATTTTTTCCAGCTCTGTGAAGTAATTTCTTGGGAGTTTGATTGTTATAGCAATGAATAAGTAGATTAATTTAGGTAGTGTCATTTTATTATGTTAACTCGGCCTATCTATGAGCCCTTGATATTTTCCTAAGAGATTAGATCTAACTTTATTTGTGTGGAAAGTGTTTTGCAATTGTTTTCATATAGTTCTTGACTTTGCCTTGCCAGGTAGATTCCCAAATATTTTACATCACATACAGTTATTTTAATTGGAATTTCTCTTTGTATCTGGTCTTTGTTGCTGGACTTTGTTGGTAATATATAAAAATAATTCATGTGGATAATTCATCTTGCAACTTTGCTAAAGTTGTGAATTGTTTCTAGTAGTTTTTTAGTTGATTCTCTAGGATTCTCTAAGTATATCATCATATCATCTGCAAAGAATGATAATTTGATTTTTTTCTTACCTATTCTAATTTCTTCAATCTCTTTTTCTTCTCTTATTGCCAAAACTAACATTTCTAATATAATATTGAATAGTAATGGTGATGGTGGGCAACCTTCTTTCACCCCCATCTTATTGGGAAAGTTTCTAGTTTATTCCCATTACACATGGTGCTTGCTGATGGTTTTAGATAAATGCTACTTATCATTTTATGGAACACACCATTTATTCCTTTGTTCTCCAGTGGTTTTTTTTTTTAATAGGAATGGGTGTTGTATTTTGTCAAATGCTTTCTCCGCATCTGTTGAGATAATCATATGATTTCTGTTAATTTGGTTATTGATGTCATCAATTATGTTAATAGTTTTTCTAATATTGAACCAATCCTGCATTCCTGGTATAAATCCTACTTGGTCATACACCTTGGTCTTTTTAAGCTAAGGTCTTTAATAGTTCTCAGTTTGATTGAGGCAATGTTTATTCAATGATTAGGGAAGAAAAAAGACTAGGTTAAAAAATTGAGGCAAAAATGGCTTTTATAAAAAAATCTAGTAGCATCTATTTAAAACCATCAGCAAGCATCATATATAATGGGGATAAATTAGAATCATTCCCAATAAGATCAGGGAGGAAGAAAGGTTGCCTACCATCATCAATATTATTCAATATTATATTAGAGATGTTACCTTTGGCAATAAGAGAAGGAAAAAAATGAAAGGAATTAAAGTAAGTAATGAGGAAACCAAATTATCATTCTTTGCAGATGATGTAATGATATACTTAGAGAATCCTAGAGAATCAACTAAAAAAAAAAACTACTAGAAGGGGTAGCTAGGTGGCACAATGGGTAAAGCACAAGCCCTGAAGTCATGAGGACCAGAGTTCAAATGTGGTCTCAGACCCTTAACACTTCCTAGTTGTGTGACCCTGGGAAAGTCACTTAACACCAATTGTCTCAGGGAAAAAAACCTACTAGAAACTATTCACAATTTTAGGAAAGTTGCAAGATACAAAATAAATCCACAGAAATCATCAGCTTCTTATATATTACCAACAAAGTCCAGCAGCAAGAGATCTAAAAGAAATTCCATTTAAAATAATTGTAGCTAATATAAAATATTTTGGAGTCTACCTGCCAAGGCAAAGTCAGGAATTATATGAGCACAATTACAAAATACTTTCTACACAAATAAAGGTAGATCTAATCTCTAGGAAGAATATTAAGTACTCATGGATAGGCCAAGCTAATATAATAAAAATGACAATTCTACCTAAATTAATCTGCTTATTCCATGCCATACCAATCAAAATCAACCAATTCCCAAGAAATTACTTTATAGAGTTAGAAAAAAAAATAACAAAGTTCATCTGGAAAAACAAAAGGTCAAGAATTTCAAGGGAATTAATGAAACAAAATGCAAATTAATGTGGTCTAGCTGTTCCAGACCTAAACAATATTATAAAGCAGCAATCATCAAAACCATTTGTATTGGCTAAGAAATAGATTATTCAATCAATGGAATAGGTTAGGTTTGTAAAACACAGTAGTAAATGTCTATAATAATTTAGTGTTTGATAAACCCAAAGACTCCAGCTTCTGGAATAAGAACTCACTATTTGACAAAAACTCCTGGGAAAATTGGAAATTGGTAGGGCAGAAACTAGGCACTGACCCACACCTAACACCATATTCCAAGATAAGGTCAAAATGGGTTCATGATTTAGATATAAAGAGTGATATTATAAGCAAATTAGAAGAATGAATGATAGTCTACTTCTCAGATCTGTGGAGAAGGAAGGAATTTGTGGCCAAAGAAGAACTAGAGTATATTGTAGAATGCAAAGTGGATAATGTTGATTATATTAAATTAAAAAGTTTTGTACAAACAAAACCAAGGCAGGCAAGATTAGAAAGGTAGCAGCTAACTGGGAAATTTTTTTTTTACATCTAAGGGTTTCGATAAAGGCCTCATTTCTAAAATATATAGAGAATTGACTAAAATTTATAAGAATTCAAGCTGTTTTCCAGTTGATAAATGGTCAAAGGATATGAACAATTTTCAGATGAAGAAATTAAAAACATTTCTAGGCATATGAAAAAGTGCTCTAAATCACTATTGATAGAGCAATGCAAATTGAGACAACTCTGAGGTACCACTTCACATCTCTCAGATTGACTAGGAAAAGATAATGATTGTTGGAGGGGATGTGGGAAAACTAGAACACTAATGCATTGTTGGAGTTATGAACTGATTCAACCATTCTGGAGAGCAATATGGAACTATGCCCAAAAAAACTATCAAACTGTGCATGCCCATCGATGTACCAATGTTTCTACTGGGCTTGTATCCCAAAGAGATAATTAAAAAGGGAAAAAGACCTATGTGTGCAAAATTGTTTGTAGCAGCCCTTTTTGTAGTGGCAAGAAACTGGAAACTGAGTGGATGCCCATTAGTCGGAGAATGGCTGAATAAGTTATGGTATATGAATGTTATGGAATATTATTGTTATATAAGGAATGATCAGTAGTTTGATTCAGAAAGGCCTGAAGGTACTTCCATGAACTGATGCTAAGTAAAGTGAGTAGAACCAAGAGAACATTTTACATAGCAACAACAAGATGATCAACTCTGATGGACGTGACTCTTTTCAACATGGAGGTGATTCAGGCCAGTTTCAATGATCTTGTGATGATGAGAGCCATCTGTACTAAGAGGGGACTGAGTGTGGATCACAACATAGTATTTTCACTATTTATGTTGTTGTTTGCTTGCTTTTTGTTTTCTTTCTCATTTTTTCCTTTTTGATCTGATTTTTCTTATGTAGGATGATAATTGTGGAAATATGTATAGAAGAACTGCACCTATTTAATACATAATGGATTACTTGCCATCTGGGGAAGTAGATAGGGGGAAGGCAGGGAGAAAAAAATTTGGTTTTGTAAGGGTGAATGTTGAAAACTATCTTTGCATATATTTTGAAAATAAAAAGCTTAAAAAAATAAGAAAATCTAGTCAAAAGAAAAATCAGTCCTGGAGGGGAAGACCCTAAGGATATCTGGCCAAAACAGCAATAATTTTACAAAGATCTTTTGGGTAGATACCTTTTGTTGGCCAATCAGTAAGTGCCAGAAAGATTGGAATTTAAGGCATAGTCTTCTCATGAATCCCAAGATATTGAGGAAGAAAGAATTAGAATTAAGGGTCCTTGAAGATAAGAAAATCTTTATTTTTGTCTCTTTATTTCCCACACTCAACACAGTGCTTTGCCTTGAGTAGTTGCTTAATAAATGCTTGTTGATTGAGTTATTCTAGCCTTATTATTCCTAGTTATCATATTTTGTGTTTCTGAGGTTGTTTTCAGTTCCAACATTCTACATCATATATTAGAACATAAATCTAGATGGAAACTTATAATTTTAGCATTTGACAGTTCTCTGATCTTTCTGTAGGCCTGTGGGATACAGTCCTTTTCCTAACTACTTGTAAGTAAGACCAAGAAAATAGCAGGAGCTCAGCTCTCCCAGCAGGACTTCAACTGTGGTAGCAAAGGCAGAGTCTTAATGATGTCAACACAGGGCTGAGAGAATTGTTCTAAAATTGGAGCTGGGCTGAGATACTCTGGCTTCTTGCAGCCCTGCTGGGGGTAGAACAAGGAAGAAAGAGTCGGGAGTTTGCCAGAATGCCATGAGGGTGTTAGGACAAACCAAGTCTTTCCAATATTTTATGGCAATAGGTCACTAACATGGGGAGAATCTGTTAGTTTATTGCTCCAGAGGGCAGCATAAGTAACAGTGGTGGTAAAGGAGAATATGGAGAGATGGCTTTTGATTTAAGGAAAAACTTCATTAACAATTAGAATTGTCTAACTATGGCCTGGGCTCCCTCAGTAGGAGTGATCTTCCTGGCCGGCCCTGGAGGCATTCAAGCAAATTCTGGATGACTACCTGTCAGGGATAATATAAATGAAAATGAGAAAGACCTTGAAGAACATCAACTCCAATTTCTAAGTGTACTTTTGATATACCTCATATCAGATCTTGTACCTAGACAGAAATGGGCCAATATTTTAGGAATGAATGAATTTACTCTGAAATAAACATATGCTCATTTGGACAGATATCAGTTATAGCATTGTTAGAATAGGTGAATGAAAGAATATTTCTGGAGCTTCTCTTTTGGAAGTTTTTGTTCTTACTACATTGTACATGTCTCTATTTATGCAACCTTAGTGGAAGGGAGGCAATAATTCTATGTGGTCAGAGTACGGAAGAAAATAGCTGTTAACAAGAGTTTCCTGAGCATGAGATTGAGATGCAAAGAACTAGAAAAATATTGATTAGGTATCTTCTGGGTACCAAGTACAGTGTTTGGTGCTGGGTAAAATATAATGTTAGGAAAAGTACATATGGCTCCTGCTGATCAAGATATTTATTACTTATATTAAATAATATGTAATTATATATTATTAATATATACTTTTTCATGTTTTCTTACTTTATTATACGCATATAAATATACATGAAACACATAGTCTGCATTATATATGTGTATGAATTTATATATGTATATATTGTACAAACTATGCATATATATTGTTCTTATTTATCCTACCTGTTTTTTATAATAATAGCTTTTTATTTTCAAAATACATGCAGAGATAGTTTTCACATTCACTTGCAAAATCTTCTATTCCAAATTTTTCTCTCTCCCTCTTGCATCCCCCCTCCCCTAGACTGCTAGCAAGTAATCCAATTTAGGTTAAAGAGTGCAATTCTTCTAAACATATTTCCACATTTATTATGCTATACAAGGAAAGTTAGATCAAAAGGGGGGAAAATGAGAAAGAAAAAACAATAAAGAAAACAACATAGCATTTTCATCTTTACTGTTGTGGTTGTGATTCACACTCAGTCTCCACAGCCTCTCTGTGGGTGCAGATGGCTCTGTCTATCACAAGTCTTTTAGAAGTGGCCTGAATCACTTTGCTGTTGAAAAGAGCCACGTCCATCAGAGTTGATCATCATATAATCTTCTCTATGCCATGAATAATGATCTCCTGGTTCTGCTCATTTCACTCAGTATCAGTTCATGCAAGTCTCTCCAGGCATCTCTGAAATCATCCTCCTGACCATTTCTTACCAAACAATAGTATTTGATGACATTCATATACCATTATTTATTCAGCCACTCTCCAATTGATGGACATCCATTCATTTTCCAGTTTCTTGCCACCACAAAAAGGACTGTCACATTTTTGCACATGTGGGTCCTTTTCCCATTTTATGATCTCTTTGGGATGTTGCCCCATTAGAGACACTGCTGGATCAAAGAGTATTCAACATTTGATAGCCCTCTGGGCATAGTTTCAAATTGCTCTCCAGAATGGTTGAATCAGTTCATAACTCCACGATGTATTAGTGTCCTTGTTTTCTCACATCCCCTCAAACATTCATTATCTTTTCCTAGTCAATCTGAGAGATGTGAAGTGGTACCTCAGAGTTGTCTTAATTTGCATTGCTCTATCAATAAATAGTGATTTAGAGCACTTTTTCATGTAGTTAGAAATGGTTTTAATTTCTTCATCTGAAAATTGTCTATTCATATCCTTTGACCATTTATCAATTGGAGAATTGTTTGAATTCTTATAAATCTGAATCAATTTCTCTGTTATAGAAATGAGGACTTTATCAAAAACCTTGGATGTAAATTTCCCTCCCCAGTTTTCTGCTTCCCTTCTAATCTTGGCTGCATTAGTTTTCTTTGTACAAAACCTTTTTTAATGTAATATAGTCAAAATTATTCATTTTGCATTTCATAATGTTCTCTAGTTTTTTTTGGCCATAAATGCACAGATCTGAGAGGTAAACTATCCCCTTTTCTTCTAATTTGTTTATAGCATCACCCCTTACGTCTAAATCATGAACCCATTTCAAGATTATCTTAGTATAGGGTGTTAGTATGGCAGAAACTAGACCTTGACCAACACCTATTTTACAATTTTCCCAGCAATTTTTGTCAAATAATAAATTCTTATGCTAAAATCTGTAGTCTTTGGGTTTATTAAACACTAGATTATTATAGTCATTGACTATTATATCTTGTGAACCTAACCTATTCCATTGATCAGCTACTCTATTCCTTAGTGAGTACCAAATGGTTTTGATGATTGATGCTTTATAATATAGTTTTTGGACAGCGAGGCCACTTTTGAATTTTTTTCACTAATTCCCCTGAAATTCTTGACATTTTGTTTTTCCAGATGAATTTTATTATTATTTTTTTCTAGCTACATAAAGTAATTTATTGGCAGTTTAATTGGCATGGCAATGAATAAGTAGATTAATTTAGGTAGAATTTTCATTTTTATTATATTAGTTTGGCCTATCCATGAGCACTAGGTATTCTTCTAATTATTTAGATCTAACTTTATTTGTGTGAGAAGTGTTTTGTAATTGTATTCATATAGTTCCTGGCTTTGTCTTGGCAGGCAGATTCCCAAATATTTTATATTACCTACAGTTATTTTAAACAATTTCTCTTTTTATCTCTTGCTGTTGGACTTTGTTGATAACATATAGACATGCTGATAATTTATGTGGATTTATTTTGTATCCTGCAACTTTTCTAAAGTTGTTAATTATTGGGGCAGCTAGGTGGTGCAGTGGTTAGAGCACCAGCCCTGAAGTCAGGAAGACCTGAGTTCAAATCTGGTCTCAGACACTTAACACTTCCTAGCTGTGTGATCCTGGGCAAGTCACTTAACCCTAATTGCCTCAGGAAAAAAAAAAGTTGTTAATTATTTCTCATAGTTTTTAGTTGATTCTCTAGAATTCTCTGAGGATACCATCACATCATCTTCAAAGAATGATAATTTTGTTTCCTTATTATCTACTTTCTCCTGCATTCTTAAAGAGGACCATGACAGCAGGAAAGTGATACCATGACTTGCAAATGAATTGGATTTAAGGGAGGGAGGGATGTGCAAAGTCACCAGCTGCACTTTCCTCTCCAGAGCCATCTGGGTCCCGTGACCAGATACAGATCAGGACTACTGGAGATGGCCCTGGATGTGGTGGGAGACTCTAGCCTCTTTAAGCTAAGATATTTACTAGGTCTCAGTTTGACTGAGACACCACTAATTCAGTGATAGGCTAGGTTAGAATTGAGGCAAAGAATGGCCTTTTTTACCTAGTTAAAAAACAAAAAATCAGTCTGGGAGGGGAAGATCCAAAACAAAAATAATCATTATTTACATTCACTTTGAGCAACCAGAGTCCAAACAATGATTCCATGGGCAAAGTCTCTCTCCTTCTTTGTCCTCTTCCTTTTTGCCCCCCACCTTGACAAGGCAAGCAATTTTACACAGGTTATACATGTCTTACTTATTTTCAGTCTCTTCCGATCTACTGTTTCATTTCTTGCTGCCTACATCTCTCCCCCATCTTCAAAAAAATCATTTGATCCTTCGGTATGTGACTCTGGAGGAGCAAGTGAGGCTGATGACTTCACACACCTCTCCCTCCCTTCCTTAAATCCAATTTATTTTCAAGTCATGGCATCAGCTTCTTGATGCCATGGACATCTTCATGAAGGAAAGACCACCTGTGAGTAGTAATAACAGCCGCTTCAAAGGGATTCTCCCCCCTTCCTCCACCCTTTGTCTATATGGGACAAATCTTGGAGTGTTCTGCCAAAAGGAATGTGAATTTGGATTGCGGACACCTTGCAAGAAATCTTGGAGTTTGAGGGCTACATTTTTTTCTTAAGGACCATGCCATAAACCCAAATCACTACCATTGTCTGGCCAACAATCGATGTTTTATATATAGATTATGCATATATAAATTATATATTATGTATTATACAGGCACATACATATTCATTTTTCAATCATTTCAAATCATCTCCGACTCTTCATAACTCCATTTGGAGTTGTCTTGGAAAAGACACTGGAGTAGTTTTCTGTTCCGTTCTCTAGCTCATTTTACAGATGGGGAAACTGAGGCAAGTAGGGCTATATAACCAGGTCACCCAGCTGGTGTCTGAGGCCAAATTTGAATTCAGGTCTTCCTGATTCCATGTGAATGGTCTATGTACTGTGCTACCCAGGGCTACATGTGTGTATGTGTGTGTATAAAATGAGCAGACAATAAGAAATGCCAGATTATACATATTTTTCATGTTGTCTCTTGCATTAGTATATGTGCTTTATGACGGTTGGGACCATGTAATCCAAGAATTCAAACAGATCTTGACAGACTATAGCAGAAGTGTCAAAGACGTGGTCTCTTGGGTGCATTGGAACATAACATTTCTAAATGCTACAAATGATAATGATAACAATAATAATAATAATAATAATAATAATAATAATAATAATAATGGAACATTTGCATAGTACTGATTATATGCCAGGTACTGTTCTAAGCACCTTATAATTACTATCACCTTTGATCCTCACAATAACCCTGGGAAGTTAGATATAATATTCATTTTCATTTTACAGATGAGAAAAGTCAAACAAACCGAGGTACAGGGTCACCTGGCTAGTAAAAATCTGAGTCCGGATTTGAATTCAATTCTTGCTGACTCCAGGCCCAGTACTCTATATACTGAATGGCAGTTCCCCTTGAATTAAACTAGATGAAAATATAGTTGGGAAATATATAATGAAATAAATAACAATACAACAGGATGTAAATAATATTAATATGCAATTTTTCTTAGTCAAAATGCAGCTGGTAGAGATCCTTATATAAGGTTAGAGGCCCCTGGTTTCTCTTTGTCTTCCTGACTCTAGCCAAGTGATATCAAACTCAATCCCTTTGGAATTTGATCTTCTCATATCTCCGGTGAAGTTCGTTTTTGAACCAGATGTAAAATGATAGAAGAGAAATACCTTGAGAGTAGGACTGAAAAGGATATGAGGGTCTTAGTGGACTGCCAGATTCCTATGAGTCAGCAGAGTGTTGAGGTACCTGAGGAGGCTGATATAAAGGTGGACTGAGCCAAGAGAGACATCACTTCTAGGAACAGGAAGGGAGGCATCTCTTTGCACTCTGCCTTGTTCAGACCCCGGCTGGAGTCCTGGCTTTAGTTCAGAGTTTAGGAAGGATATTAAGTCATGGACTGATCTGTGCATACATTTTTCATGATGAAATACGAAGTTCTTCAGGGCCAGGACTTTTTTTTTAATCCTTAGTACTTAACATATTTCCTGGCACACAGTAGGGGTTTAATAAATGCTTATTGATTGAATTTTTCGACAACTCTGATTATTAGGAAGTTCTGCATGTCCTTGGGAAATTTGAGACTTGATATAAAGAAGAAATCATCTCTCTGAAGGGAGGTCCTGGAGAACAGTAGTGAAAAGACAATTACATTCATCCTGTACCAGTGGGAAGCACTGTGACCTAATGAATAAAGTCCTGGACTTGTAATCAGGAAAACATTCATTCAATTCCACTTCAGATACTTACTAATTGTGTGATTCTGAGCATATTAATATCTCTGAAATTCAGTTTCTTCATTGATAAAAGGAGTTTAATGGCCTATAAAGTCCTGCCAGTTCTAAGTCTTTGATTCCTCTTGTCCTCAGTTCCTTTAAACTGTCTTTCACCAGACATTCTAGTTATGCCTGAAAATACCCTGGACAGTGTCAGTAATTATTCTACCAGAGACCTGGTCTAGCTCTCCAGCTTTTAAAACCATGATTTGTGACCCCATGTGGGATCTTGTAACAATGTGGGAGTTGTGAAATTATGATTTATTATCAGTAAATGCTTGATTTATAATCCTGTTTTATATACTTACATACCCAGGATCACCTAAAAATTGCTTGGGTGAAAAGGGGTTGTGAGTACAAAAAGCTTAAGAAGCCCTGGTCTAGCTAATGTCACATTTGAAAGCTCAACTTTTCCAATCTGGATTTTGAGGCTTGGATCATATGGCTCTTTCTGTCAAAATGAAAGGGAAGTGGAGAAAGGGAACTACTGATCACTGCCCAAGCCTTGCCCATTCCTCAGCTATAATAATTCCTCTCAACCAAGTTACAAAGTTAAAAGTATGTCTTCAACATCCCATCCATTTCTTTTATAAAAACTACCTTTAAATTGAATTGAACTATGTGCCCAAATGCTTCGAGGGATAGAAGGAAACAAAAAGTTTCAATATCCTTGAGAAAGTAAGACAGATACATAGAATAAATAACCAGTGAGTCAGCAAACATTTATTAAATGATTATTATGTACAGGAATCATACTAAATGTTGGGAATACAAAGAAAGGCACACACCTGGTGCCAGCTCTCACCAAGCTTATATTATAATTCAGCATTTACTTGGAAAAATACATATAGGTAATCTCAGAGGCAATTGGAGTAGTAGTGATGGGAAAAAAAAATTTCTTGAGGAAGTTAGGATTTTTGCTAAGACTTAATGGAAGACCTGGGAATCCAGGAATTGAAAATAAAGAAGGAAGGGGATAGCTAATCAAAAGGCATGGAGTTTGAAAAAGTGCAAGGATACTGGAAAAGAAGGAAGAGGCCAGTTTATGAGAGCCAGAGTTTGTATTTGATCTTGCAGGTAACAGGTAGTCACTGGAGCTTACTGCGTGAGGTGGTAGTGACACATCTATATTTTGGGAAGATTGCTTTGATAGCTAAGGGGAGAATAACCTGCAGAAAGGAGACACTTGAGGCAGGAAGACCAACTTGAACATGATTTCAATAGTCCATAATGAGGGGACGAGGGCCCAGGAAATATGAGAAATATTGTGAAGCAAGAAATAGCAAGTGTCTTGGCTACACGGATCATGTGTATAAGTGAGGGACTAAATACAACAAGATTGTGAGCCTGGGTAACTGGAAGGATGGTTCTGACCTTGACAATAATAGGGAAGTTGGTAAGAGGAGAGGACTTGGGAGGGAAAAGAAGATCAGTTTTAGACATGTTGAATTTAAGATGGCTACAAGACTTGGAGTTTGAGATATCCAAAAGTTCAACTGGAGAGATGACGCTGGAATTCAAGAGAGAGATGTTAGGGCTAGATAAATTGATCTGAGAATCATCTGCTTAGATAGGATAAATAAAACCATGGAAACTGATGAGATCATCAAGTGACAATACAGAGGAATAAGATGACCCAGCACATATTTTCTGGGGACAGCCACAGTAAGTGGATGCAACTTGGAGGAAGATCTAGTAAAGCAGACTGAGACAGAAGGATCAGGGACAAAGAGGAGAATGCAGTGTTGTTATAGACACCTAGAGGAAAGAAAATGTAGAAAACAGGGTCCTTGACATTATCTGAGACTGTTGCTGTACAAGGAGGATGAGGATTGAGAAAAGAGCAAAAAAGTTTAGCCAATAAGAGATCATTGCTAACCTTGGGTAATGATCTAGTCAAGAGTCAGTCTTCAAGTTCTATACGAGGGAGTGTATATGAATGTGACTATCTTGGTTTAGCAGTTCCTTGTGCTATCTCCTCAAGCCCTGCTGTTTGACTGGCTGTATACTCTTTTCTGTTACATAAAGAGGAATTCTGGAAGGTAGCACGGAGTCAAGATGCCTTGTCCTTCAAGAGGGAAAAAAGGCACAGTGAAGTGAATGAAAATAATGGAAGTATATCTCAGAACTGGGAGCCAAGATTCTGCTATTCATTTATTATATGATCTTAGGTGTGTCACTTTCTTGGGGCCTTATAGTAGTCTCTTGCAACTGAAAAAAACATTGGAGTGAACTAATACAACTTTTTCATCTTACAGAGGAAAAAATATATACACATACATAATATTAATACACATACATATACACATACACACACACACATGGCTGAGGATGATTCAATAAATAATTCTCAAAGGTAATATCAGAAAGAGGGATTAATGGTAGAATTTCAGGTATAGGTAAAGGCTGCTTGTAAAATTTAAACTTCTTATTTCTCATAGGGGATAGGCTTAACTCCATTACATTTAGAACCTGGACATCATTCATTCTGGACAAATTCTGGCATAGCCTCTACTCTATTCTTCAGAAAGGGTCCACAGGCTCCAAAAATAAGAGCCATTTAGCTGAGTTAGGCTTTAAATCCCTGAAACTGACAGCCAACTCAGCAAAGTGGTTGGGGACAGTGAGCACAGTGGGGGCTATAAATTCCTGTAGGGTTTCTCTGAGTGGAAATATAGGCCCAGAAATCAAGAGACCAGAATTGTATTCCTATTTTTTAGCTAAATGGCTTTATGCATTTTCTTCGCTTCTCTGGACCTCTGTTTCTTCATCTGTAAGATAAGAATGATAAAAGAGCGATGTTGGATGAAATGATCTCTGATAGAATCTCTTTCAATTCTAATATTTCATCATTAATTTAGCTACTAAAGCGATTTTACTGATGCACTGGTGTGACCATGGCTCCTTGTTCAATGAGCTCCAGTGGCTCTCTATTATCTCTGGTATTGAATATAAACTTTTTTGAGATTTAAAACTTTACCCACCTGGCCCTTTCCTACCTTTCCATTCTTCTTACTGTTTCCTGCCCTAAATGCCTCTATAATGAACTTCACTGTTCTACCTGCGCTTTCTTGGACACAAGATTCTATTTTGTGCCTTTGTACCATTATCTGTCCTCTAGGCCTGGAACCCTCTGTTCACTCAATGTTGTCTCAGTTTCCCTAATGTAATTTGAGCTGCTCACTTTTTTCTCCACTTTCTTTCATAAGGAAAGAGGCTTTTCCTTGTGCCTACAGCCTAAGCCTACAGTGCTGTCTCCCTGAGATTATCTTGTATCTAATCTGCATATATTTTGTATTTACTAATTTCCACGTCTTTCTCATTAGAATATGAACTCTTTGAGGACAAGAATTATGTTTTTGCCTTTTTTTTTTTTGTAACTCCTACACTTAGTAAAGTATCTACTATATGGTAGGTAGTTGATAAATTGACTGACTCTTTGATATTATTTTTATCATTTACATATACCCTATTTTGTGCCTGTAATTGAATTGTCCAAATCCTCCCCCCCACCAAAAAAAAAAAAAAAAAACAACAACAACAAACAAAACCCTCTGCCTCTTCTGTGGGGCTTGTACATTACCTCTTTGGATATTAGATTCAAAGATTAGCAGTGGAAACACCATGAGGGTCTTTTCCAATTCTTCATTCCTATTTTTTAAATTCATAGAAGGTTTACAGAGGCAATAACTGAGTCATCGTGGCATTTTCCAGATGGCTGATGGAGCCAACTAGGGCTGAAAAGACCTGGAATAGAAACCTCTTTTTTCTTTGCTTTCAATTTTGCTAATCAGCTCAATCTGATCAGCCAAAAAGAAAAGGAAAAAAAAAGCCCATTTTTGAATTTTCAAGCTCAGTAACCTGCTTATTTGTCAATCTCTGGCAGTTCTTGGACAATAATCAAGCACAGCCTGAATGATGGCTTTTGGGCACTATCTACTGGTAAAAAGGGGGAAGTGCAGGGTTTCAAAATGAGAAAGAGCGTGAAACACTCCTTACTACATTGGGCTGAATATGGATACCTCCAAACTACAGGTTCAGCCCCTGAAGTAAGCTCTATTTGTACTTTATTTTTTCCAAAGCATTGGCCATGGTAGAGTTTCACAGACTGCGAACTTGCACAAAGTTGTAGCCTATAATCAAGGCTACATATTAACAGAGAAAAAACTCCAGCCTTTCAACATAGAATAACTGACTTTTAAATAGTGATTTAAAATTTGCAGAGTGCTTTTATATACGTCACATCATTTGATATTGACACATTTTCTTTTTTGTAGCATTTTTGTCTTCTTAAACATTTTTATTGATATATATTTTCATCACCTTCATTTATCAACATGTTACTTTCATGTTCACTCAATCATTCCTTATAACAAAGGATAAAAATGATAGAAAAAAGAAAGCATTTAGCCAAAGTAATTAACTTATCAATCAATTACAATGAAAATATGTTATTTCTTATCTATAATTCCCCCAAATAATTTAAGAAATATTCTCAGACACCGATCTTATGAAGTTAATGGGACAAACCAAGTATTGGTTCCAAAATTGTTGAAAGGACATTGGGTAAATCATTTAATTTCTCTGGCCTTCAAAGTTACATAGCTAGTAAATGGAAGAGCACAGATTCAGAGATAGGTCTCTGGCTCCCAGTTCAGGGGTCGTTCTATTACCTTATGTTGCCTCTGATAATCTCTTTTTCACCATCTTGATTTCAGGATTGTATGGAACAGGGCAATGGACATGACACTTAAATGAAGATGAAGATGGTCATCTCAGGAAGAGGGAACTTAGACATTATCATGTTGCGACAAGAGAGGCAAGAGAAATCCTGAGAGCTACAGAATCATGAGCTATATATATAAAAAAAGAAAACCTTAATTCTTAAAAAGTAGCTGCTAATAGCTAGAAATGAAATATATGTTCTTTATTCATAGAAAAATTGAACAAAGCATAAGAAGAATCAGAAGAATCATTCATGCAATGACTGAAATAATGGGAAGGAAGGCAATTTTGGTTAGAGTTCTAGCTACCTCAATCCTTTTCTCTATTGTTTGCTTCTTGAAATGTGTGTACTTGTTGATGATTGTTAAATTATAAATAAAAATTACTGGCTATTTTGGGTTTTCTTTGCAAAGATACTGAAATGATTTGCCATTTCCTTCTCCAGTTCATTTTATAGATGAGGAAACTGAGACAAACACAGTTAATGACATGCCCAGGGTCACACAGCTACTAAGTGCTTGAGGCCAAATTCAAATTCAGGAAAATGAATTCTTCTGATAGAAGGTCCTTCACTCTATCCACTAGGCCACCAACTGCCCCCTGGAATCTAAGGACTTGGGATCAAGTTATGTTCATAGTTGTACAAGTAGTAAGTTATTTTCCTTCTTTGAAGTTCTGAAAAAAGTGAACTTCTATCTTCTTGTTTTACAAATGAAGAAAATCAAGTTTAGAGTAGCAAATAACATTACTTTTCAGTTCTGAATATCATGATCCATGGTGCTCTAGATGCAGACCATGAATTTTCCATACCTTAGTAAAGAATCTTTTCTCCCCTTACTATAGAGTCTTAATAGATTCTTATGATAAGTCTTCAAGTAAGAATAGTTGATGTTTGTGTGTGTGTGTGAAAGAGAGAGAGAGAGAAAGAAAGAGTGAAGTGCCATATGTATGTGTATGTAAAATCTGATTTACTGCTTATGACACCCTTAGACTAGATACCTACCCACCAGGAACAAGTTTCAAGGATGGTGCCATCAGATCTCTAACTTAGGAAAACCACTGGACTCTGTTTTCTGATAGTGGTTCATTATAGCATGGAGGAGACCCTGGTTTCTTAAAAGTATATTGGGGAGAACTTTAGTGAATGCCTCATCAAACAGTTTCTTCCAGTAAGAAATATATCTCACAACAAAGGGAACATTGAGCAGTTTGGTGGGACCCAAGGAAATACTTGCCTTTGGACAAGCAGGGTGGACAAGTTTCTAGATTCTGAAAACCTGGGAAAGTAAGGGTAAAAAGCATTTACACCAAGAATCTAATATGTGCAGGTACTTATATATAGTATTATTTAGTCCAAAACCTTATCATGGTATCATTGCCGGAGACACTGACATTTCTTGCTCCTATAGTTGTTAAGAGGAGAAGTATTTGACTAGACCATTAAATACTCATACCAGTGTCAATCCTAAATCAGGGTCTCTGACCCATATTAGCTTTGAAAAAATTGTTCTGCTTGTGAGCTCAGAGCTATTTAACTAGTTTCTTGAGAAAATTTCTAGATATGACAAGTCAACTCTGTATAGTGAAACTACTTGTACTTCATTGTATCTAGCAAATAGTGTAGACAAATGACATAGAAATTGTTAAGAATCAGTCCAACAAAAGGTAGGGATTTTCGCTTCTTTCCTTTAAAAAATATGCCATGCCTCGGATTCTTTAATTCTGACGCTTTGTTTTCCAAGTCATCCAGATACTAATTTTTTATATAATTTCTTTTTACTGATTTCTATTAGTTTCCCAAGAAAAGGACAATTCTTTTCTTCCTTCATGTCTCCACATAATTTAAAAAATTATCCACTACACTTGGCTTTAAAAGCATTTTTTAGCACTTATTTTGTCTTTTAATATTTCTGGTACTATTTTCTTTTGGGGGGGAAGCAGATCATCTCCTGTTCTTTGAGCTTACCCATCTACTTTTAGTTTTTCCTTTCAAATCATCTCAGCAAATTGCCTTCATAGCTTCACTATTATCTGTGGATTTTTTTCTTCATTTGAAACCAATCTCTGATTTTAGGCAAAGAGCACAGTCCAAACAACATAAAGGTTTTCCATGTTTTTAGTGTTTCTTTCATTATTTGTGAAAAATGACATGGACATGGAGATTTGACCATTTTATAATGGGGGAACTATTGATTCCACTTAAATAGCTCCCTGTATTTTGGTCAGAAGAAATTCTGGAGAAATTGGTCTTTGTTGGACTTATGTGGAAATTGGTGTCTATTATTTGTCCTATTGTTCTTATTTTTTTTAAATTTCTCATTTTCCTACATCATCTTTTTTCCTTGATTTCCTCAGTCAAGGGTACTCATATTACTCTCTCTTTAGACCTCTAGATATTAGGAATCATGCTGGGGAAGGATATCAGACTAGGAAGAGCACAATAGATAGTTATAATTAGATCTCTTACAATGGCTACTATCTTTAACTTGTATGCTTTCTGATTATGCATTTGGCTCCATTTAGCATGAAGACATATCATCTGAATGCAAACTGCTAGGCATAGGAGATGACACATAGCCCATAAATTATATATTTTAGCATTAAATTACAGTATATTCCCTCACATTAAAAAAAAAAAACTCACTTGAACAACCATTCTATAAATCCACAACATTCTCTTCTTTGATTCCTCATGACTGCAGCATAATCTTGGGTTGTTTAAATAGATTTTCATTCATACTTAAAGTGTATTTATCTGTTAGTTATTAAAGTTGTGGTTTTTAACCACTACATTACTTGTAGTTTCTAGTGTGGGCCTTTTCTTTGGAAACTCTATGGATGCAATCAATTAATGTATAATCTATATTGCAAATTTCTAGTTAGTTTTCTTATATGATTTTCTGTAGTATGACATTCAGATTTTACATTTTAATTTGTCATGTTCTTCTTTGAGAACGATAATTCTTAAATTAATTCCCTCTGCACATAACTTTTTAAAAACACAGCTAAAAAGAAGAGATTATCTTTTTTCTTCTCTTCTGCCAATTTTTAATACTTTATTTTTATATTACAAATACATTGAAAGCTATGATTTTCAACTTATTTTAATTTTGACTATATTTTAAGACAAGATTTAATTTCCTCTATATTTTAAACATATTTAGTTTCTTGTTATCATTCCACATTTTACATGGAGTCTGCAGTCTTTTTTAAATTGTGGAGTTTTGATTGATTCACCTTAATAGTATAATTCTTTAGAATGTACTAGAATAAGTTTTTAATAGTTTCTTTTTCTCTTTATGAGTCCCCTCATTGGATTATTAGTAGATGTACTCTTGAAATTCTAACTTGGCCCTTTGATCTTCCAGCTTCTCTCATATTCCCAAATACTTTTTTTTTATTGAAGCTTTTTATTTGTATAACATATGTATGGGTAGTTCCCCAACGTTGATCTTTACAAAGCTTTCCATTACAAATTTTACACCCAGTCCCCTCCCCTCCCCTAAGATGGCAGGAAGTCCACTACATGCTAATAATGTTGAAATGCTTGAGAAGTTATGCAAGAAAAATCCTATCTACAAGAAAAAAAAAAAAAAAGAATCAGAGAAAGGCAACACAATGCAAACAAATGTCAGTAGAGATCATGAAAATGTTACGTTGTGGTCCATATTTCATTTCCCTCTCTCTGGGTGTATATGGTTTTCTTCAGTGAACAATTGGAACTGGTTTGAGACAATTCGTTGTTGCAGAGAGCCATGTCCATCAGAATTGATCATCATGTAATACTGTTGTTGCTGTGTATGATGATCTCCTGGTTCTGCTCGTTTCACTCAGCATCAGTTCATGCAAGTCTCTCCAGGCCTCTCTGAAATCGTCCTGCTGGTCATTTCTTACAGAGCAATAATATTCCATGACATTCATATACCATAATTTATTCAGCCACTCTCCAATTGATGGGCATCCCTTCAGTTTCCAGTTTCTAGCCACCACAAAAAGGGCTGCCACAAACATTCTTGCACATGTGGGTCCCTTTCCCTCCTCTAAGATCTCTTTGGGATATAGGCCCAGTAGAAACACTGCTGGGTCAAAGGGTATGCACAGTTTGACAACTTTTTGGGCATAGTTCCAAGTTGCTCTCCAGAATGGTTGGATCCGTTCACAGTTCCACCAACAATGTATCAGTGTCCCAGTTTTCCCACATCCCCTCCAACATTCGTCGTTATCTTTTCCTGTCATTGTAGCCAATCTGACAGGTGTGTAGTGGTATCTCAGAGTTGTCTTAATTTGCATTTCTCTGATCAATAGTGATTTGGAGCAACTTTTCATATGACTACAGATGGTTTTAATTTCATCATCTGAAAATTGTCTGTTCATATCCCTTGACCACTTCTCTATTGAAAAGTGGCTTGAATTCTTATATATACGAGACAATTCTCTATAAATTTTAGAAATGAGGCCTTTATCAGAACCATTAAATGTAAAGATGATTTCCCAATTTGATGCTTCCCTCCTAATCTTGTCTGCATTTGTTTTTTTTTGTACAGAAACTTTTTAACTTAAAATAATCAAAATTATCCATCTGGTGTTCAATTAGGAGTTCCAGGTCTTCTTTGGACATAAATTTATTCCATCTCCACAGGTCTGAGAGATAAATTATATTACGTTCCTGTAACTTGCTTACAAAGTCCCTCTTTATATCTAGATCATGAACCCATTTAGATCTTATCTTGGTATGTGGTGTTAGGTATGGGTCAAGCCCTAATTTCTTCCACACTAGTTTCCAATTTTCCCAGCAGTTTTTGCCAAATAGTGAGTATTTATCCCAAAAGCTGGGGTCTTTGGGTTTATCGAATACTAGATTGTTAAGGTTATTGCCTAGATTGTCCTGATATCCTATCCTGTGCCACTGATCGACTGCTCTATTTCTTAGCCAGTACCAAATGGTTTTGATGACCACTGCTTTATAATATAGTTTTAGATCTGGTACAGCAAGGCCACCTTCATCTGCCTTTTTTTTCATTAATCCCCTTGAAATCCTTGACCTTTTGTTCTTCCAAATGAACTTTGCTACTATTTTTTCTAGATCTGTAAAATAATTTCTTGGGAGTTTGATTGGTATGGCACTAAATAAGTAGATTAGTTTGGGTAGTATTGTCATTTTTATTATGTTCGCTCTGCCTACCCATGAGCACTTAATATTTTTCCAATTGATTAGGTCTGATTTTATTTGTGTGGAAAGTGTTTTGTAATTTAGTTCGTATAGTTTCTGACTTTTCCTTGGCAGATAGATTCCCAAATATTTTATCCTATCATCTGCTATTTGGAATGGAATTTCTTTTTGTATCTCCTGCTGCTGAACTTTGTTGGTAATATATAAGAATGCTGATGATTTATGTGGATTAATTTTGAATCCTGCAACTTTGCTAAAGTTGTGAATTGTTTCTAGTAGTTTTTTAGTTGAGTCTCTAGGGTTCTCTAAGTATACCATCATGTCATCTGCAAAGAGTGATAATTTGGTTTCTTCATTACCTACTCTGATTCCTTTTATCTCTTTTTCTTCTCTTATTGCTAAAGCTAACATTTCTAATACAATATTAAATAGTAATGGTGACAGTGGGCAGCCTTGTTTCACTCCTGATCTTATGGGGAATGGTTTTAGTTTGTCTCCATTACATATGATGCTTGCTGATGGTTTTAAAGAGATGCTGCTGATCATTTTAAGGAAAAGCCCATTTATTCCTATACTCTCTAGTGTTTTTAATAGGAAAGGGTGTTGGATTTTGTCAAAGGCTTTTTCTGCATCTATTGAGATAATCATATGGTTTTTGTTAATTTGGTTATTAATATAATTAATTATGCTGATAGTTTTCCTAATATTGAACCAGCCCTGCATCCCTGGTATAAATCCTACTTGGTCATAGTGTACTATCCTGGGGATGACTTTCTGTAATCTCATTGCTAATATCTTATTTAAAATTTTTGCATCAATATTCATTAGGGAAATTGGTCTATAGTTTTCTTTCTCAGTTTTTACCCTACCTGGTTTAGCTATCAGCACCATATCGGTCTCATAGAAGGATTCTGGCAGTATACCTTCTGTCCCTATTTTCTCAAATAGTTTGTGTAGTATTGGAATCAATTGTTCTTTGAATGTTTGGTAGAATTCACATGTAAATCCATCTGGCCCTGGAGATTTTTTCTTAGGGAGTTGGTTAATGGCTTGTTCTATTTCTTTTTCTGATATGGGGCTATTTAAATAATTTATATCCTCTTCTGTTAACCTGGGCAATCTATATTTTTGTAGATATTCCTCCATTTCATTTAGATTATCAAACTTACTGGCATAAAGTTGGGCAAAGTAACTCCTAATTATTGCTCTGATTTCCTCTTCATTGGAGGAAAGTTCTCCCTTATCATTCTTGAGACTAACAATTTGATTTTCCTCTCTCCTTTTTCTTATCAAATTAACTAAAGGCTTATCTATTTTGTTGGTTTTTTCATAGAACCAACTCTTAGTTTTATTTATTAACTCAATAGTTTTCTTGTTTTTGATTTTATTAATTTCTCCTTTTACTTTTAGAATTTCCAATTTGGTATTTAATTGAGGGTTTTTAATTTGTTCTTTTTCTAGTTTTTTTTAATAATAAGCCCAATTCCTTGATCTTTTCTTTCTCTATTTTATGCAAGTAAGCATCTAGAGTTATAAAATTGCCCCTTATAACAGCTTTGGCCGTATCCCACAAATTTTGGTATGTTGTCTCCTTATTGTCATTCTCCTGGATGAAATTATTGATTGTGTCTATGATTTGCTCTTTCACCCATTCATTCTTCAGGATTAGATTATTTAATTTCCAATTACCTTTTGGTTTATTTTCTCCTGGCCTTATATTGCATGTGATTTTTATTGCATCATGATCTGAAAAGGATGCATTTACTATTTCTGCCTTTCTGCATTTGATTTTAAGGTTTTTATGCCCTAATACATGGTCAATTTTTGTATAGGTTCCATGGACTGCTGAAAAAAAAGTAAACTCTCTACTGTCTCCATTCAACTTTCTCCATAGATCTATCATACCTAACTTTTCTAACAATTGGTTTATCTCCCTAGTTTCTTTCTTGTTTATTTTGTAGTTTGATTTATCTAATTCTGAGAGAGCAAGGTTGAGATCCCCCACTAGTATCGTTTGGCTGTCTATTTCTTCTTGCATCTCTCTTAATTTCTCCCCTAGGAATTTGTGTGCTATTGCACTTGGTGCATATATATTTAATATAGATATTGCTACATTATCTATGGTACCCTTTAATAAAATATAGTTTCCTTCCTTATCTCTTTTGATTAGATTTATCTTGGCTTTTACTTGATCTGAGATAAGGATTGCTACCCCTGCTTTTTTTTGTTCACCTGAAGCATAATATTTTCTGCTCCAGCCGTTTACCTTCATTCTGTATGTGTCACTATGTTTTAAATGTGTTTCTTGTAGACAACATATTGTGGGATTCTGGTTTTTAATCCAGTCTGCTATCCGCTTCCGCTTTATGGGAGAGTTCATCCCATTCACATTCACAGTTAGAATAACTAATTCTTTATTTCCTGCCATCTTATTTACCCAAGTTATGTTTTCCCCTTTCCTTTCCCCTTTCTCCCTTCCCCCCTCCTCAGTACTTTGCTTTTGATGACCCC
>JAJPUD010000595.1:966-21066 GCA_023553655.1 Myrmecobius fasciatus | reverse complement strand
GTTTTTACTCCTTTCCCCTGATTCTTCTATTTTCCCTTCTATTAGTTGGTCCCTTACTTTTCCTCCTTTTCCTCCCACTTCCCTCTAGCAACAGACAAGTTTCTACATGAAATCAAATGTCTGATATACACTTTTAGAGCCCAACCTGATGAGAGTAAGATTTACACAGTGCTCGTCTCCCTCCCCTCTTTCTCTCAATTATATTAGGTTTTCTTTGCCTCTTCAAGTGATTTTACCTTGTTTTTACCTCCTTTTTTTTTTTAGATCTTATTTTACCACTTTTTCCCTCTTTTCCCCAGTATGACAACATTTTCCCCTCTAGTTCTCTTTTTCATATTACCAAAGTAATATCTAGTTAATTATACCCCCAAACTTTAAGTATCCCCCTAGTCAAAATAAAGTTCTCAAGAGTCCTTTCCTTTTTACCTTTTTATGCATCTCTTGAGTTCTGTGTTTGGATGTCGAATTTTTTGTTCAGATCCGGTCTTTTCATTAGAAATAGGTGAAATTCACCTATATCATTGAATGACCATCTTCGTCCCTGGAGGATAATGCTCATTCTAGCTGGATAGGTTATTCTTGGCTGTAATCCAAGTTCCTTTGCCCTTCGGAATATCTGGTTCCATGCCCTTCGATCCTTCAATGTGGAAGCTGACAAATCCTGTGTGATTCTAATTATTGAACCTCGGTATTTGAATTGTTTCTTTCTAGCTGCTAGCAGAATCTGTTCCTTGGTGCTATAGTCCTGAAATTTAGCCACGATATTCCTTGGGGTCTTAATTTTGGGGTCTCTTTCAGGAGGTGATCGGTGAATTCTTTCAATGGTGATTTTGCTCTTTGATTCTACAATCTCAGGGCAGTTTTCTTTCAGGATTTCCTGGAAGATAGTGTTTAGATTCTTTTTTTCATCATGGCTTTCAGGAAGTCCAATAATCCTTAGATTGTCTCTCCTAGATCTATTTTCCAAGTCAGTTGTTTTTCCTAGGAGATATTTCATATTTTCTTCTAATTTTTCATTTTTTTGTTTTTGTTTGACTGATTCTTCAAGTCTTAGTGAGTCATTCACTTGCATTTGTTCAATTCTTATTTTTAAAGTGTTGTTTTCTTCAGTTACCTTTTTAAGCTCCTTTTGTAACTGGCCAATTTGTTCATTGCACTCTTTTTCCACTTCATTAATTTTATTTTTTAATAAATTGGTGTCTTTTTCATATCTCTTTTGCAGGGTATCATATCCTTCTTGCACTGATTTCAGTTTATTTTCCCATTTATCCTCCAGCTCTCTTTTGAGGTTCTTAATGCAGTCTTCCAGAAAGGCCTTTTGAAAAGGGGACCAGTGATGGTCCTGGCTGATGTTCTCTGGATTTTTGTCTAAAGAAACCTCTGTATCTGAGGTCGTTTCTTTGCCTTGATAAAAGCTGTCTATGGTGAGAGCTCTCTTTTGCTTCTTCATCATATTTTTTTTTTAGACAGTGTGGATATCTCTTTAAGGCAGGGAAAAAAAAAAAAGCGGCAGCTGCAAAAAGCTTTGCCCTGGGGCACTTCGGCGAGTTGACTTAAGGTGCTGGACCGGTGGGGGCTAGGATTAAGTCCGAATTACTCCTTAAACAAGGCAAGTCTGCCAGAACACCTGTCCCCAATCAGGGCAGAGTGTCCCGAGTGCCTCAGACAAGCTCCAGGTGTTTGGAATTTGGAGTTTGGAGTTTGGAATTTCTTCCACGATGAGCTGAGCCGAGTCCCACCCTCACTTTCGGCCTGCACAGTTGTCGTCTATTTATCTCTCTGTCCGAGTCCGACTAACCTGATATGAAGTTATCCAGAGAGCTGTGCCCAAATATTTCTGAGTTCGTTGACTTGAAGATCAGTTCGGAGGCTTATTTTATTGTTGATTTGAGAGAAGATCGGAGGAGAGGCAGAAAGTCACCTTTTCACTCTGCCATCTTGGCTCCGCCCCCAAATACTTTTTAAATCTCTATTTTCCTTCTTCACCTTTTGGTACTTTTCTCTTCTGAACCATAGATCCTTTTGGGTTGGGGAGTTACATGAGTCTATCTTAGACACTTGCCTAGAGTAAACTTCTGGTGGAGGATAATATTGGGTTTTAAGTCTCTTTTCCCCCAGGCATGGAAAACTCTTGTTCTCTGTAGTGAATTTTATCATACCTATGTCTTTCCCTCATTCCCTTTTGTCATTGGTGGCCATTTCCTTTTCATTTCTGAGCAGAACCAATAAATGATACCTCTTATGGGTTAGAGATAACCAGATAGACCTTCACAGTTGAATCCTGAAGCGAAAATCTGTGTAGTTGCTTGCTCTTAATATGTTTCGTCCTCAATAACTTCATCTACTTTTAAAAGATATTTAAGGATATAGGCTTTTCTAAAATTCTTATGGGACAAGACTTTTAGAAAATGATTAAAAACTGATTACCAAACTTTTAAAGAAAAAGTTTATTATATTATTTGTTTTATATCATTTATTATACAATGCATAAGAAAATTTAAAATATTTATTAAAAAGAAAGTATTTGAGTAGAAATTATTTATATTAATTTGGAATAAAATATTTGAAATACTAGAAACAGAAATGTTAATAAGTTTCTTATCACTTAGAGGAGATAGGTGATGCAGTAGTAAACAATGTATTTGGAATTCAAATTTTCTCTCAGACACTTTTCTAGGTGAGTGACTTTGGATAAGTCATTTAACATTGTTTTTGCCTGAAGGTTTTTGTTTTTGTTTTTTTTTTTTTTCATTTATAAAATGGGGATAAAAATTCCCATTTCCCAGGATAAGTTATGAGGATAAAGAGAGATCATTTCTAAGGTTCTTCAAAAATCTTAAAAGTATTATTTAAATGCTAGTTTTGATAACATAATAGTATGAGGAAGTAGTAACTTAAGTAAATTAGTCAGCTTTAAACTTCCTTTTTATATTCTGAAATCATTTTTGCCAGTGACTTCAGAGTTTGCAAGCTCAAATGGCCTTTCATATTTTTGTAATAAGTTGGCATATGCCTGTCAAAGCTATCCTATCAAAGATGAGAGAGAAGTTATTAAATCTAAAGTAGATAAAATGAGAACAAAGAAAATGCATTGGTATATAGTATAAAACTGGAAATTGGAAGGATTATCTCACTTGGTCATGGCCAAAAAAAGAACATGCCAAATTTTGAGGAGTCATTGGAACTATCTAGGTCAATATGAAGATATTGAAACTTCAAATACTGCTATTTCTTTAATATCCACAAAGATATTATTATATCATTTTATTATTGATATTAATGATATATATATATATATAATTGATATAAATGATATTAAGATATCATTTTGAATGGTACAGATTCCAGAGAAAGAGCTTGTTAATATCCTTATAATAAATAAAACAGGGAAGCTAGGTGGTAGGATAAAGTACAGGACTCAGACTAACCTAACATATACCATAAGAGGAGAAAAACTCCCTAGCTCTGTATGATTTCAGGTATGAAGTGTATTTGTCATCCAGTCATATGGTCACAGAGTATCAAAAGGCAAGCTCAGGATAAAGCAGGTGAGGAAATCTTCTGTTGAGAAAGGAAATAATATAATGGGGAAACTGAGTCAAAAGGATCTTACCTTCAGCCATGTCAAGGTCCTTCCTTCAACTTTTCCCAGAGACAGACATTCATTTGTACCAGTTCTGAGACTGTAGCACATACCATTTTCTATGATTGACTTCATAACAATTCAGTCAATTATCCCTCTAATCAAAACAAAACAAAATTATAGATCTAAGAAAATGTTTCAAAAATAGCAAAATTTCACTAATCAAAATTTAGGACTTTAATGTTACTAATTTTCTCATATTTCCTTAATAGTTACATTTCATAGATTCTGTTTCTTAGAAATCAAAACTAACCACATTATGGGGTTTCAGACATACAGCAACTTTCTGATAGTTGACTCATATCAATATATTGAAGTTATATTTATAAAACCACCTTATACATTTTTATGTGATAGACCAAAATTTTCTTTTCCCCCCAATTTTTTATTTAAAACTACATACAAAATAAAAGAAAAACAATAGAAAGACAGAAGAGAAAAATAAAAAGAAATTCTTTCACATTTATTTAAAACTAAATACAAAATAGAAAAATAGAAAATAGAAAAGACAGAAAATAAAAATAAAAACCAAAACATTGTCACATGCCTAGCAGAACATCAGGAAGGATTCATAATATATAACAATAAATTTCCATTCCAAGAAAGCATATATGATAATAGAAGATATTATATATTCATGACTATCCCTCATTTTTGGCTTCCTTGTAGGCTATGTTTTTGTTCTCTGCTGTGCACATTTTACTTTATTCTTTTTTTCCCCTTTCATTCACCCAGCAGGCTACAATTAAATGTGTGTGTGTATATATATACACACACACATACTATATATATATATATATACACATACATATAAGTACATGTGTACACACATACAAATGTACATATATATTTACACGTATATAAACATGAATCTAAAACAATATTAATACGGCTGACATAATATAGATTTCTCTTGACTGAATATTTAAGTTTGACTTTGAAATCAACAATTACTAGCCATATTTTTCCCTAATTTTACTCCTGATCTTTCTTATAGTATTTGCATATATCTCTTATTGCCTATTCTTAAGAACTCTTCTACTGTAATTCTACTCCTTAAATTGTCTTGCTCTTATTTAACCTCCCCCACTCTCCCTTATGTTCTCTCTCCACCTTTTGCCTCTCTCTTTATCCCATTCCCATTTATCTACAGACCTTATCCCACTCACTCATCTAAATACCCTTCTGTATTCCATCTTCTCATGCCAACCTTTCCCTTCCCCTTTATCCCTTCCCCTTTAATCAACACACCTTTCCCTACTGCCATAAATCTACACACTCTTCTGTATCCCAACCATATTCTATTTTCTTTCTCCTTATTTTTTTGTAGATTTCAGAGGAATTATACCCTTCATGATTATATATATCCCTATATGTATGCATTGTTCTCTATTTAATCCATTACTGATATGAGTAGGTTTGCAGAACTACTAGTCCTCTTTCCCACCTCTAATGTCTCTGTTGGTTCTTCCTCAGTACCTCATTCATGTAGCGTAATTACTATTTTTACCTTTTCCTAGACAGTTTTGTTTTTAGTCAGGACATACTCAGCTCTGACCCAATATTTCTTTTGAACTTCCTAATTACTGATGTTAATCTTAAACATATGCTTTACATTTCTATGTAAAAAAATATTTTGTCTTTGTTGAATCTCTTGAAATTAATTTTTGATGTTGAATTCAATAGAAATTTTAACATGTAAGAGTCAAGTTTGATTGATAAAGTCCTGAAAATCTGTGAGTTAGTTGTATTTCTTCCCTCCTCCCCATTCAATATTATGATTGGTTTTGCTGGATATGATATTTTTGGCCATAGGTATAATTATTTTGATTATCAATATATACTATTCCAAGACCTGCAGTTTTTTTTTTTTTTTATTGTAGCTGCTAGTAAATCACAATTCTAATTGTGGCTCCAACATATTTGAATTTTTTTTTGAATTGTTTGTTTCTTATAGAATTTTTTCTGTGGTCTAGGGTTTTTGAAATTTAGCAATAATATTCTTATATGTTTTCTTTGTAGGATTGCTTTAAGGTGATGATCAATGGATTTTTCTATTTTTATTTCCCACTTGTGTTATATTACTCCAGGACAACTTTCTTTTTATTGTGTCAAAGTTTTTTTGGTCATAGCTTTCACGTAATCCCAATTATTCTTGTGTTTTTTTCTTGAACTTTTCTCTAGATCTGTTGTTTTTTGTTATAAGCTGTTTCACCTTCTTTTATTTTATATTCTTTATATTTTATTTTATTATTTCTTGGTCTCAGTTTTAGTCTTCCCCTTGCCCAATTCTAATTATCAAAGAATTATTTTCTTTGAGGAAAAACTTTTAAAAATCCAAGAAAAACAAGATTATGAAAAAAGTTAACTAACTAGAAAAAGATACAAAGTCTTAATCTCTCATTTGATTTTTAAAATGTTTTTTTGAGTTTTATAATTTTTTCTGTGCAGATATTCAATTAAAATTACTCTTTGGGGTAGAAAATCCTTTTTTTTTTTTTTTTAAACTTCACTGCCCTCCTCTGAAGATGAACTCTGGTTTTCCCTACTCCCTTAGTAAGTTTCTATGTGCGGGTTCTTTCTTCTTTGTCCATTTTTTAAAAAATAAGGACTATTAGTGTAAGTACTTTGAATCCTAGAGTATGAGAAGGGGGAAGATGCTTCTAGCTTCACTTAATGTTTCCCCTCTAACCTGGAAAACCAAATCACAATTCCACTCTCCTAGAAGTACCTACAGCCAGTAGTATCCCTACCCTGCTGCTTCTGCACTTACTAGGTATTCTGGTTCCTTCTTTCTCAGGGTCATGTCTCTGCAGCACAGTTGGGCCTGGCATTCCTAATTATGGAGGTTCCCTCGGTCTTTCTAGACTCAGATTCCCAACTCCCCAGGCTGTCGGGGAGGTGAAAATTCTTATGGTTCAGGCTGAGGCTACCTCCAAACCCCAGGGGCTACCATTTGCTATTTCTGTGGAGATAGCCTGAAAGTGTTTACACTTCATATCAATTAAAACCTGTGCTGGTTTTTTTTTTTTTTTTTTGGGTGGGTCTTCTTGAGTTGTCCCATTAAGACCCTTGTTCTGTCCCAAGTTTTATTTGTTTTTCACAGGTCTATATCTATCCTGAAGTGCAATTTTGTTTTGTTTGGGGAAAAACTGGAAAACTTGAAATTTTCTAACCATCTGCCATCTTTCTAGAATCCTTCTCTTCAACATTTTGAAATAATAATAAACTTATTATTAAAAAAGAATGAGTTGCCAGCTTTAAAATAAATATAAACTCATTAAATATTTAAGATTTCCTATATGTATTTTTATAATCACATTCTTTTGTCTTATTGAGCCTTTTATTTTCAAATATATGCATGGATAATTTTTCAACATTGATCCTTGCATAGCCTTGTGTTTCCAATTTTTCCCTCCTTTCCCAAACCTCCTCCCCTAGAGGGCAAACAATCCAATATGTTATACATGTTAAAATGTATGTTAAATCCGATATGTATAATAAACATATTTATACAATTCTCTTGTTCCACAAGAAAATTCAGATCAAAAAGGAAAGAATGAGTAAGAAAATAAAATGCAAGCGAACAAGTGAGAATGCTATATTGTGATCCACATTCACTTCCCACAGTCCTCTCTCTGGGTATAGATGGCTCTCTTCATCAGAAGATCATTAGAACTGGCATCAATCATCTCACTGTTGGAAAGAGTCAAGTTCATCAGAATTGACTGTTGTGTAATATCTATGTTATGTTGGTGAATCACATTCTTTCAAAAGCTCACAGGTTATAATCTAACAGTATCCAGTATCTTCTGAAAGCAATACAATGATTTTCCAAATTTTAGAATATAAGAAAAATTTAGAGATATAATTGTAACATAAATAACATCATGTATTTATTTAAAACATGAAATAAAACTTATTACCAGTCAGATCATAAATATTCAGCTGAATACATTTCTAAATTATCTTACATAGAAAATCATTAATCTTATTAACCTTCAGAATTTTATCTAAAAATTTAAAAGTAATATTGATTATTATTTTAATTGGATATAATTAACATAATGACTAATCTATAAGTCCTATGTAAAGTACTTCACAATTGTATCATTTTGATCCTCACCACAATACTAAAAGTTGGATATTATTGTTAGTTTCCTGATCTATAAAGAGAAAAATAAGAAAAACAGAGCTAAAACAATTTTCTTAAAATCACACAGCTATTTCTGGGTCTGCAGAGTAATTCAGGTTTTCCTGCATTATTTTGATTTTTGTTTTCCACAACTTTTATTTGGTAACTTTATCTGAGATGAGAAGAATTAATAGGGTCAAAAGGAGGAAAAGAATTTGAGCTGAAAAAAATGCTGATGTGGGATAGGCCTCAGAAAAAGGATTTCTGAGCTGAGATTGGGGGCCTGTGAAGGTCTTTCCTCATGGGCACCTTTTGCTTTAAATAACTCTTTTCCATTCATTAAATTATATTCATTTTAAAGTTGCTCACTGATTTAAACAATTTTTTTCATGATCAAGGAAAGATTAAATAGCAAAAATTTGCTTTGAGGATTACTAATCAAAGATTGATCAATTTTGTTGGTTTTTTCATAAAACCAAATGTTTTATTAATTAGTTCAATAGTTTTTTTTTAATTTCAATTTTATCATTCTATATCCTTTGATTTTCAGAATTTATGATTTGGTATTTTTGGTTTTTAATTTGTTCTTTTTCTAGCTTTCTAGTTGCATGCCCAATTCATCCATCTTCTCTTTTTCTATTTTATTCATGTAACTATTTAGAGAAAATTTCCCCTAACAACTGCTTTGGCTGCATCTTATAGGTTTTGTTTTTTTGTCTCATTATTGCTATTCACTTGGATGAAATTATTGATTATTTCTATGATTTGTTTGATCATTTCATTCTTTAAAATTAGATTAAGTAATTTCCAATTGGTTTTTAGTTTTTCTCTCTTTGGTCCTTTATTGAATGTAGCTCTTATTGCATTATAATTGATTATATAAAAAGAAAGCATTTGCTACTTCTGCCTTTTTGCACTTAATTGTGAGGTTTTTTAATGCCTTAATACAGGATCAGTTTTTGTGTAGGTTCCATGTACTGCTGAGAGAAAGATACATTCCTTTCTATCCCTATTTAATTTTCTCCAGGTTTATCATATTTAAGTTTTCTAAGTTTCTTCTTGTTTATTTTGCAGTTAGATTTATCTGATTCTTAAAGGGGTAAGTTGAGGTCCCCTACTAGTATAGTTTTTCTGTCTATTTCTTCCTGTAATTGGCTTAACTCTCCTAAGAATTTGGGTGCTGTACTACTTGGTGCACATATTTTCAATGAAGCTACTTTTCCTTCATTACACTAAAACAATAGCTCTATTAACTTTCAGTGGAAAATGATCTGTTATCCCAGAAACTTTTACAAAATTAAATTTTTATTTTTCCTTAAGACAAATTTTACAAAGTGTTAAGACAAGATATGCTAATATATTTCAGCATATGTTAAGTTTCTGCTAAATGTCTTATTAAATAAGACAAAATGATGTGAATTCCTGGAGTTATCCAAAGTTCCAGGAGTTCTTCCCTGCAATCTTAAAGCCATTAATCTCTAAACTTCCAAAACCTACTAAGTTGTTATTGTTCTTTTTGGCAGTTCCACAAATCAAGAAAAAGGCTTCCTTTCTTTGAAATCACAGAGATAAAGTCAGATAATGTATTCAGGGCTGAAATGACAAAGAAAGTCTATTGCAGGGTAATTTTTTTTCTCTTAAATCCAATTTATGCACAAATCAAAAGGTTTGAAGTGAGGCAGAGTTGCCATCAGTTTCACTCTCTCTTCCAGAGTCAGTGACCAGTGGCAAGGCAGAGTTGAGATGACTGGTGAGAGATGCAGTGGATGACCTTGCTGTCTTCAATGTCTAACCAATCTCTAAGCGCTCTACAATACCTGCTTTATGACTGTTGGAACAAATTGTTCTTACTTGCCAATTCCACTAGGGGAATTCCTTAAATGCTTGGGGTAGACACTCCCCTCCAACTCATTGTAACTTTTGAGACCCCTTGGCTACCCTATTAGAACCTAATCTGCTAAAAGTCTAAAGTGGGAGTTAGTCCAGTATACTTGGACAACTACTTCAAACATGAAACTTCATTAATTTTCTCTAACAAATCTCTTTGGCTACTACTTTTTAACAGTTTTTTTTTCTGGCTGACTGCAATTTTCCTTTAGAAATCTTTCAAGGGAGCATAATGTATAAGCAACACTAAACAACATGACACCTCTTACTGCAAATTTTGAAAAATTGTGCCCACTTTTTTTGTCTGTTTTTTTATGTCTTTGTGAAATGCAGGAATTGAAAATACCCCTTTTTTTGGACCAACTTTGGGACCTTTGATTTTTAAATATCTTAGCATAATTTAAGAGCTTTAAGTCACCTCTTTCATTCCTGTATAAAGACATTATTGTTTCCAAGCCAAAAAGAATTTTCTTAAGGGAGTGTCAATTTACCAGCACTCTTCCCACCGTCTTGTGTCAAAAGACATTTTTTCAAGGGGAAATCTTTCAGTATTTTACTACTATGGAAATCCATAGTAGAAATTCTTCTTTACTCTTGGAGAAAAGCTTAATCTTTTACCTAAACTAAAACCTAAACTTTGCCTATCCTGGAGAATAAACCTTTTCCAATATAACCTAAATCCTAAATTCCTATCTTCTGGGGACAAACTTAAATCTTAACTTAATTTGGAAAAAGTAGGAAGAGCAGGAGTCTGACTTACAGAGGTAATCTAACCTGAATACTCTAGGAAGTTTTTCCAAAAACTGTCTTCTTGAGAGTCAGAGACCTGATCTAACTGTCTTGGCAAAAACTATGGTGGGTGAAAGATAACTTGATAAGCAATTGGTATGCATTGGCCAATAAAATGCCTGAGGAAACAAAGGTTTAAGTTTCCAAGCATAACTAACTAGGATCAGTTCTCCAGGACTTTGAAACTAGATCCTGCACACAGGAGAAGACAAAATTTTATACAATGAAAACAAATAAGATCAATTAATGAAAATAAAGCAATTAAGTAGAACACAAAATTAGGTAATCTGATTTCTAATTAGAGGAAAGATTAGGTACTTTCCAAGTTGGAAGGGAGAAAACTAAGAGGTACAATTCTCTGAAAAAGAAAAAGGTGTGTCTCTCATCCCAAGTGTCTGCTCAGTTCTGTTTCCATGTTCCTTTAATTGAATACAATCAGTTATTGAGTCAGTTTTTAGATAAAACATATGAGGTTGCTTGAGAAATATAGTTGTTAAAAAAAAACTCCTTTTATCAATCTTTGAATTTGACTGAGTTTCTGGTCACCATAATTTAGGTCTTTACCTGCTGTTTAGAAACTAAACTAAACTTTAACTAGAGGTTGTCAGGCTTCCCAACCACACAGGGTTCAACAATGCAACAAAATCCTTTCACAATTACTAAAATTGGATAATGTTTTGTTACAAAGTAGAAATGGAACTAGATATATAATTGAATGAAAAGAGAACTTAGCTAGCTCTAGAATCAGTTCATAAGATGAAGTATGGTTCAATCAATTTCCACTATCACTCACTATTCTAATGCTTACAATTCCCTCACATCAGACAGTGAGCTGTGCGACACTGGGCAAGTCATGTAATCCTATTGATTTTCTTCCTCATCTGTAAAATAAGCTGAAGAAGGACATTGAAAACTACTCCAGTACACCTTTGCCAAGAAAGTCCAAATGGAATAATGAAGAGTCAGACAAGAAAAATAACTGAACTAGGACAATAACAATAGATAGAACAGTATATCAGACCATTTCAAATGGTGTTACCAGGGAGGAAAGATCCAACTTCCTTGCTGAAAGATTGCTAAAGTCCCAGTTTAAGCAAAGGAATAGCAGAGAAATCTTTTGTCATCTGTATAGCAAGGACAAAAATGCAATATGTGTGCAGGGAGTTGAACTCCAAAAGTCAGCTTTAGGAAATGGAGATAGGATTTGAGACTGAAGTTCTCATGGTTGCCAAATATAGTAAAAATTATCTTTTCCTCAAGTAAATAACCACTAGTTGATATAGTAACACCACCAGCAATACACCATCAGAAAAAAGGCTATTTTTGTCAAAATTATTAAGAGCCCATGAAGAGAGAATTGTCATTTGATTCAGAGGAAGCTGATGCTCATGGTACTAGGATTGTAAATACATGGTGTCCACATTTATTTCCAAGGAGTGAAATGAGGTTATAAAGCTTTGAGAAAAACAAAAAACAAAAAACAAAAAAACTTTAGTTTTCTCTCAATTGAGAGAAATTGAAAGGATCTCTAGGGAAAGGATCTCTTTCTGAAGACATCTGCACAAAAGGCTAATGAAGTCTGAAATTCACTAGTGTTAATATTTTGATGTATCAATTCATGACTATTGAAACTCAGTATGTTTCAAAGTTAGCCAAGAGAATTAAAAAAAAGATTTTAATATGAAAGCAACAAAAAAACTTATTCTCAGAATTAAAACAGATTCCATTTCAGATGATTATATAACTGCATGTTGGTCTCCTTCAGAGACTCGGGTAGTTTCATCATATTTATCCTAGTCAAAGTCCAAAGGATTAGGGAAAAGTAAAGCTCAAAATGAGCATGTTATTCTTAGAGGGAGATTAATATAGGAAAGTAGAGTCCTAACCCTAAATCTTACTGGTCCTAAGAGTGGGCAATGAAGGCCTTACATATTTACATCAGAGAGAAAGGACTCAGAAGGTTACTGTTTGGTATAACTCAATCCTTTGAAATGAAGACATCCAGATGAACTAAGATGAAGAGCAAATGTGAGTAAAAAAAGGATTCATTCAGAAAGAATGGGTTGGTACAGGAAAGAGAAAGAAGCACTACTCAGGAATATGGAGATCTTACTCCTTCAGTGATCATTCTCTAAGAATGAAGGACTATTCCAGGAGCTTAGAGTCACACTGGGTATATTAAATAGAATATTTTGAGTAAGGATAGCTCAGGGGAGTAGTAATCAGCATTCTAAAATAGAAAAATTTGAGTTTTCCATAGTTTCCACGGGAAGAATTATCAGGGAGGCATTGGCAGACTTAAAACTTATCAGAATGTGTATAAATGGGTTCATGGCAAATAGGTGCCAAATTACAGAATTAAGAGCTTGGAAGGAAACCAAGCTAACCAAGAATTCTTTCTAGGATCTTCCCAGCAAATGGTCATTCAGATTTTACTTGAAGATCTCAATGCAAAGTAATCACTAGTTCCCATAGTAACCATAGTTTCACTTTTGGATCACTTTGGTCATTAGGAAGTTTTTCCTTACATCAAGCCTAAATTGGACTCTTTACTTTGTATTCATTGTTTTTAGTTCTTTCTAAAAGGCAGGTAAAAATCTAAATCCACTTCCCAATGACAGTCCTTGGAATACTTGAAGCTAGCTACCATGATCTTCCTCCCAAGTCATCTCTGATGGAAGGAACTGGAATTATTTAGCTTGGGAAAGTTTCTTCATCTTCATGGTTTTCCTATTCTGGTCTCCCTCTAGCTTTTTAGTGTTCTTCCTAACACATTTAGAAGTTCAATAACCCATATCAGCTGGTGAGAGACCATCACGATTCACCATCCCTGGAGGCTAGGTGTAAGATTTCTCAGGTATGTCTTAGTGTGTGCAGGGTTATTAATTTCTGTATCTTGTTCTGAAGATGAACCTGGGCCTTTCCTATTCCCATAGTAACTTTTTATGGTTGGGATTTTTTCCTTTGCCTTCTCATTTTGTAGCAGCTTGTTGGAATAATCACTTCTAGTCCTAGGGTAAGCAGGGAAGCAGCAGTAGTTCTGGCCACAGGTACTCTTTCAGTTCTCCTTTCCAGTTTGGAACCCCAAACCAAAACCTCCACACTCTGAATTGGTAAGAATAATGAGGGATAAAGAAAGCCAGGCTCAGCTGAGACTGACCCAGGGGAGAAGGGACTAGCACTCACCTGGTGAGTGCAGAAGCAGTGGAGCAGGGATACTGCTGGTGGGGATAGGGGCAATTTCAGACTTCCAAATTCCCCATGTTGCCTGGGATGCAAAAATTTCTTGGCTAGGGATGAGGCTACCTCAACCCAGATAAGAACAGGACTTGCAACTTGCTGTTTTAGTAGAACCATCCTGGAGGTGTTTACATTTCACATGGGCCAAACATCCATCCTAGGATCTTTATTTGGATCTTCTCCTATTGTCTCAAGATCACTGTTCTGCTCTCTTATTTGTTTTTTTAAAACTATTCTACACTCGTCCTGAGGTGCAATTTTTTCTTGTTTGTGGGACAATTCTGGAGAACTTGAAAGGGATTCTGGGAAGACGGTGGAGTAAGTCAGAATTTCAAGTTTCATGAACACAGAACAAAGAAAATATCAAAGTCAAAAAAAAAACTTTGAGATTTATTGGACTTTTAAAATGTCATTGTCTTCTGACTTCTTACAACAAAATTATATGGAAGACAAGATTATAGTCAACAAAAATTAATCCATTGCCCATATCTAGAGGTATGGCACGGGGCACACATTTTCAATCTACTACTCAGGAGGCTTGCTTTACCAGTCAACTCACATTATTCTGATCATTTCATTGATTAGAATCCTGAAATCTTTCAAATATTTACTTTGAGGTCAATGGGTAAATTGTTCTAAATCTCTTAACTTTGCTAGTTATCTTCTGAAGTTTCTCCATATTTTTTCTTATTTTTTTCCTGAGTAATTTAATTGATAAAGCCAGAAGGTTATTAATAAAAAGGATGATCATTTGGCCATCTCTTAAATCAAATATTATCTTGGACAAAAACAGAAGTCAAGTTCTAATTGGTTAATTGATTGGAGGTGGGCTATATCAAAATGGTTTGAGTATCCCTTGAATGATGAAAATCTCTATACCAGATCACCCATAGTTTTATAGGGGAGAATTCTGAATTCCCAGAATATTGGTTAATCATTTCTCCCTCTCACATTTGAATTTTGAAAGGCATGGCCTCCTCAGTGAATTACTAATGGATATGACAGACACATCATCAAGGATTTCTAACTAGGCCTTATGAGAAATGGCAGTGTAAAAGGGGAAAAAAGAAAGAATGATGGTGCTTTGATCTTGTCAAAATGTTATCAAAGAGGATTGCCCCCTTTGATTTTTATCAAAGAGGGAAATCCCTTTTTGATAAGTAGACCTTACAGATAAAAGATGTAACTGGGGAAAAGTAGATGTGTCTTCATTGCTCTGGAAACATCTGATAGTCCTGTGGTTCTGGTGTGATCTCAGCGCAGTTCTCCTCCAGCTCAGATCACTTTTAGAAGTTTCTCTTCTCTGCTAAAAGCATCCTAGAAAATTGTTTTTAAACAAGTTAAATTCATGTTATCAATAACCAGGTAAGATAATGAAAGTTACCTCAAACTTTGTCTATTAGAAAATATAAATTCCATGGTCAAAAAGATTCCAAATTCTAATTTTAGATTGGCCAGTTTTCATGTTGATTATATATATGAATGAAAATTCAAGTACAAACAAAAGCCGAACCTAATTTTTTTTAAACACATGCTATTATTCATTCCCATTTCTCTGCATTTTTCATGGTTAGATCTTTTATTCTCCTGCACAGTAATATTTTAACATATTAATATAATATAGTTCAGTCATTCTAGAATTGTTGGGCATCCATCTTCCTCAGTTTTTTTGCTGCTAGGAAAACTGCTGCCATAAATATTTTTGTATATTTGGAGCCTGTAACTTTCTCTAACCCTGTGACATTATGATCAGGCACATACCTTAGGGAGGTTGAGGAATATATTCAAGTCCTCTCTGGTAAAATTCCAAGTTGTTTTCTAGAAAAATTGCGGTACTTAACAGCCTCAATAGTGCATTCAAGTGTCCGTCTTCTTGCAGTCTCTTTAAAACTGGAAAATACAGAAAATGGCAGATGTCAGAGGGAAAGTAGATCATAGTTGTTTTATTTGAATTTCCTGTACTAGTGATTTTTTATATTTGCTAGTTTGCATTCCTTCTTTTGAAGGCTATTCTTCTAGTACCCATTGTCAGATTTGGTTGACATGTTGACTGGTTTTGCTGAACTACTTTTTGTTGCAAGAAATAGCTCTTTGGACAGAGGAGAGTGAGAAATATCAATAGCTTTCCCCCCATTATTTTCTAGATATAACTTTTTTTATTAAAGGTTTTTATTTGTAAAGATCAGTGCTGGGGAACTACCCATACATATGTTATACAAAGTTTTCCATTACAAATTTTACCCCCAGTCCCCTCCCCTAGATGGCAGGAAGTCCACTACATGCTAATAATGTTGGAATACTTGACAAGTTGTGCAAGAAAAATCCTATCTACAAGAAAAACAAATCAGAGAAAGGAAACACAATGCAAGCAAATATCAATAGAGAGCATGAGAATGTTATGTTGTGGTCCATATTTCATGTCCCTCTCTCTGGGTGTATATGGTTTTCTTCACTGAACAATTGGAACTGAGTTGAGGCAATTCTTTGTTGCAGAGAGCCATTTCCATCAGAATTGATCATCATGTAATACTGTTGTTGCTGTGTATAATGATCTCCTGGTTCTGCTCATTTCACACAGCATCAGTTCATGCAAGTCTCTCCAGGCCTCTCTGAAATCGTCCTGCTGGTCCTTTCTTACAGAGCAACAATATTCCATAACATTCATATACCATAATTTATTCAGCCACTCTCCAATTGATGGGCATCCACTCAGTATCCAGTTTCTAGCCACTACAAAAAGGGCTGCCACAAACATTCTTGCACATGTGGGTCCCTTTCCCTCCTCTAAGATCTCTTTGAGGTATAGGCCCAATAGAAACACTGCTGGATCAAACAAAGGGTATGCACAGTTTGATAACTTTTTGAGCATAGTTCCAAATTGCTCTCTAGAATGGCTGGATCCGTTCACAGTTCCACCAACAATGTATTAGTGTCCCAGCTTTCCCACATCCCCTCCAACATTCATCATTAACTTTTCCTGTCATTTTAGCCAATCTGACAGGTGTGTAGTGGTACCTCAGAGTTGTCTTAATTTGCATTTCTCTGATCAATAGTGATTTGGAGCACCTTTTCGTATGACTAGGGATGGTTTTAATTTCATCATCTGAAAATTGTCTGTTCATATCCCTTGACCACTTATCTATTGAAGGGTGGCTTGAATTCTTATATATGTGAGACAATTCTCTATATATTTTAGAAATGAGGCCTTTATCAGAACCATTAAATGTAAAGATGATTTCCCAATTTGATGCTTCCCTCCTAATCTTGTCTGCATTAGTTTTATTTGTACAGAAACTTTTTAACTTAATATAATCAAAATTACCTATCTGGTGTTCAATTAGGAGTTCCAGTTCTTCTTTGGACATAAATTTATTCCATCTCCACAGGTCTGAGAGGTAAACTATACTACGTTCTTCTAATTTGCTTATAATATCACTCTTTATATCTAGATCATGAACCCATTTAGATCTTACCTTTTATGTGGTGTTAAATGTGGGTCAAGCCCTAATTTCTTCCACACCAGTTTCCAATTTTCCCAGCAGTTTTTGCTGAATAGTGAGTGCTTATCCCAAAAGCTGGGGTCTTTGGGTTTATCAAACACTAAATTGTTAAGGTTATTGCCTAGATTGTCCTGGTAACCAATCCTGTGCCACTGATCGACTGCTCTATTTCTTAGCCAGTACCAAATGGTTTTGATGACCACTGCTTTATAATATAGTTTTAGATCTGGTACAGCAAGGCCACCTTCATCTGCCTTTTTTTCATTAATCCCCTTGAAATCCTTGACCTTTTGTTCTTCCAAATGAACTTTGCTACTATTTTTTCTAGATCTGTAAAATAATTTCTTGGGAGTTTGATTAGTATGGCACTAAATAAGTAGATTAGTTTGGGTAGTATTGTCATTTTTATTATATTCTCATGGCCTACCCATGAGCACTTAATGTTTTTCCAATTGATTAGGTCTGATTTTATTTGTGTGGAAAGTGTTTTGTAGTTTAGTTTGTATAGTTTCTGACTTTTCCTTGGCAGATAGGATAAAATATTTGGGAATCTATCATCTGTTATTTTGAATGGAATTTCTTTTTGTATCTCTTGCTGCTGAATTTTGTTGGTAATATATAAAAATGCTGATGATTTATGTGGATTAATTTTGAATCCTGCCACTTTGCAGATGACATGATGTTATACTTAGAGAACCTTAGAGACTCAACTAAAAAACTACTAGAAACAATTCACAACTTTAGCAAAGAGTGATAATTTGGTTTCTTCATTACCTACTCTGATTCCTTTTATCTCTTTTTCTTCTCTTATTGCTAAAGCTAACATTTCTAATACAATATTAAATAGTAATGGTGACAGTGGGCAGCCTTGTTTCACTCCCTCTTATTGGGAATGGTTTAATTTGTCTCCATTACATATGATGCTTCCTGATGGTTTTAAATAGATGCTACTGATCATTTTAAGGAAAAGCCCACTTATTCCTACACTCTCTAATGTTTTTAATAGGAAAGGGTGTTGGATTTTTATCAAATGCTTTTTCTGCATTTGAGATAATCATATGGTTTTTGTTAGTTTGGTTATTAATATAATTAATTATGCTGATAGATTTCCTAATATTGAACCAGCCCAGCATCCCTGGTATAAATCCTACTTGGTCATAGTGTACGATCTTGGGGATGACTTTCTGTAATCTCATTGCTAATATCTTATTTAAAATTTTTGCATCAATATTCATTAGGGAAATTTGTCTACAGTTTTCTGTTTTCACCCTACCTGGTTTAGCTATCAGCACCATATAGGTCTCATAGAAGGAATTTGGCAGTATACCTTCTGTACCTATTTTCTCAAATAGTTTGTATAGTATTGGAATTAATTGTTCTTTGAATGTTTGGTAGAATTCACATGTAAATACATCTGGCCCTGGAGATTTTCTTAGGGAGTTGGTTAATAGCTTGTTCTATTTCTTTTTCTAATATGGGGCTATTTAAATAATTTTTATCCTCTCCTGTTAACCTGGGCAATCTATATTTTTGTAGATATTCCTCCATTTCATTTAGATTATCAAACTTACTGGCATAAAGTAACTCCTAATTATTGCTCTAATTTCCTCTTCATTGGAGGAAAGTTCTCCCTTATCATTCTTGAGACTAACAATTTGATTTTCCTCTTTCCTTTTTCTAATCAAATTAACTAAAGGCTTATCTATTTTGTTGGTTTTTTCATAAAACCAACTCTTAGTTTTATTAATTCAATAGTTTTCTTATTTTCAATTTTATTAATTTCTCCTTTTATTTTTAGAATTTCCAACTTGGTATTTGAGGGTTTTTAATTTGTTCTTTTTCTAGTTTTTTTAAAATAATAAGCCCAATTTGTTGATCTTTTCTTTCTCTATTTTATGCAAGTAAGCATCTAGAGATATAAAATTGCCCCTTATAACCACTTTGGCCGTATCCCACAAATTTTGGTATGTTGTCTCATTATTGTTATTCTCCTGGATGAAATTATTGATTGTGTCTATGATTTGCTCTTTCACCCATTCATTCTTCAGAATTAGACCAAAAGTTAATTGGAAATTAAATAATCTATTTTCTCCTGGCCTTATATTGCATGTGATTTTTATTGCATCATGATCTGAAAAGGATGCATTTACTATTTCTGCCTTTCTGCATTTGATTTTGAGATTTTTAGGCCCTAATACATGGTCAATTTTTGTATAAGTTCCATGGACTGCTGAGAAAAAAGTAAACTCCCTACTGTCTCCATTCAATTTTCTCCATAGATCTATCATATTTAACTTTTCTAGCAATTGGTTTACCTCCCTAGTTTCTTTCTTGTTTATTTTGTGGTTTGATTTATCTAATTCTGAGAGATCAAGGTTGAGATCCCCCACTAGTATAGTTTGGCTGTCTATTTCTTCTTGCATCTCTCTTAATTTCTCCCCTAGGAATTTGGATGCTATTGTACTTGGTGCATATGTATTTAGTATTGATATTGCTACATTATCTATGGTACCCTTTAATAAAATGTAGTTTCCTTCCTTATCTCTTTTGATTAGATCTATCTTGGCTTTTACTTGATCTGAGATAAGGATTGCTACCCCTGCTTTTTTTTTTGTTCACCTGAAGTATAATAGGTTCTGCTCCAGCCTTTTACCTTCATCCTGTATGTGTCACTATGTTTTAGATGTGTTTCTTGTAGACAACACATTGTGGGATTCTGGTTTTTAATCTAATCTGATATCCGCTTCTGCTTTATGGGAGTGTTCATCCCATTCACATTCACAGTTAGAATAACTAATTATTTCCTGCCATCTTATTTACCCAAGTTATGTTTTTCCCTTTCCTTTCCCTTTTCTCCCTTCCTCCCTCCTCAGTACTTTGCTTTTGATGACCCCCCTCCCCCAAAC
>JAJPUD010000594.1:616268-642245 GCA_023553655.1 Myrmecobius fasciatus | reverse complement strand
AAAAAAAAAAAGAAAATCAGAGAAAGGCAACACAATGCAAGCAAACATCAATAGAGATCATGAAAATGTTACATTGTGGTCCATATTTCATATCCCTCTCTCTGGGTGTATATGGTTTTCTTCAGTAAACACAAATTGCATATTTATAAGAAATAGAAAAATATGTGTCTTTGAATTTATTTCTTATGAACTTGACAGCTATGAATCTTTCAATATATGGAGAAAAGTAAAGGATTCAGTCAGTCAATAAGTATTTATTAAGCTTCTACTGATTACCAGGCACTGTAGTAAACACTGGAGAGATGAAGAAAAACAAAAGGCAGTCACTACTCTTCAGAAGTTCACAATCTAATGGAGAGACTATAAACAACTATTTTTTAACAAGCTATAAATATATTAAGTGCAAATAAGTTAATATAATATATAAGTAAATGAGAAATAAATATAAAAAATAAAACTATAAAAATAAATTTCAGAAGCTATATGGAAGATACATTGGAAATAATTAACAGAAAGCACTAAAATTAAGGATTTGAAAGAGGTTCCTATATAAGATGGGATTTTAATTAGAACTTGAGGGAAGCCAGTAGGCAGAGTGTTCAAGGCATGGAGAACAGCCATAGGAAATGTGTGGAACTTAGAGATAGTGTCTTAGTTAGAGAACATCAAGGAGGCCAGTATCACTAGATCAAAGAGTATATGGTAAGAGGGAGCATAAGGTATAAGATGATTAGAAAGGTAGAGCAGGAGGGTTGATTATAAAGGACTTTGAATGCTAAACAAAAGATTTTGTATTTGATTCTATTTTTTTGCCCTTCATTTTAGAAGAGTATCAATGACATCACAGGAGGATGTCTTGATTCCTGTGTATGAATTGGATTTAAATGAGACAAGAGCTGCATAGACATCATTATCACTCTCTCTGCTGTAGACAGCTAAGTTTTGAGCTTGGGAGACTGGGGTTGGGGAAATAGTGGGGCTCTCAACAGTAATAAGAAAGTATTTTTAAATTAATTTTTCAGCCCCTCCCATAAAGGATTTCTCTCCTTTACTTTTGTTTTTGTATCCATCATCTCTTTCTACTGTAGACCCCCATTCTTTACTTCATGACTCCTATATTTTTCTAATCCTTCTCTATTCTCTGTATTCCTCATAGAGTCAAAACTTCAGAGTTATCCATATAGGTTTTCTCCTCTGAGTTTCTGCCAATGCTTTGTAGAGATTTTTTGTAGATTTTCCTTCCTGCTATACTCCCAGAAAAATGCCACTTCTTACAGGTAACAAAGAGGACACATTCCCCCATGGCAGGACTCTCTCTCTCTCTTAATATTCCAAATTATGTAGCCCATCATCACTTAATATCCTCCCCTTGCCACCTTCCTTTACTATTTGTCTCAGTCTCTTTTTAGGTCCATACTGTTCTACTTTCCCAGACATTTGCCCTCAGAAGATTTAATGTCCCTCCTTCTGAAGCAAATTGAATGCTTTTTTTTTCAGGCACCAATTTTCCAAAAACAACACAAAGCACAAGATTTCCACCTCCCTTCAAAGAACCTCTCTCTTCACTTATGGGAGCATTCATTAGTAGAACTTTTTCCTACTACCAAAATAAGACCTCTTCCTCACCTCTATCCTTCCTCCCACCACTCCCACTCCTCACATACCACCTCTGTCCACACTGGGCAAAAGAAATATGGAATGAAAAAAGGAAAGGAAGAAATAAATGGACTTTTTTCAGGATAGGGAAAGCTTGGACAAGTTTGTGGGCAGTGGGGAATGAGTCAATAGACAAAAACAGATTGAAGATAATGGTAATGATGGGACAGTCTTCTGGAGGAGACAAAATAGAATGGAATTCCTTGTGGAAATGGCAGTGTTTGCCTTGAAAAAGAGTAGGGCCTCTTTTCATGTGAGAAAGATGAAGGAGAAGGTAGTAGCAGAAGACATTTGAATGATATAAGATGAGGAAGGAGGGAGAAGAATGAATTCAATGCGAATGGCCTCTTTTTTTTTCTGGAAAAACAAGGTCTTCAGCTGAGAGTGAGCAGGAAAAAAAAGCCATGGAAGATTTGGGGAGGAGAGTTGCTAGGTGAGATAAAGAAATGATTAGGGAAATGAGTACATATAACAAATTTGTGGTGAACCTAGTCGGAAGTGTTTCATGATTTTCTCCACCTGTGCTCTACAGCACATATGTACAAGTGAAAGCAGGGCTATAAAAATGTCATACTTTTTGACCCAGCAAAACCACTGCTAATTCTATACTCCAAAGAGATCAAAGGATAAAGGATATCTATGTACAGAAATAATTATAGCACCTTTTTGTGATGGCAAAGAATTGGAAATTGAGAGAATGCCCTTCAATTGGGAAATAACTAAAGAACTATGGTATATGATTGTGGTGAAATACTATTGTGCAATAAGAAATTATTGATAGGATACTGTTAATAAACCTGGAAATACTTACACGAACTGATGCAACATGAATTCAGCAGAACCATGAGAACCATTGTTCACAGTAACAGCAATATTATTGCCGTGATCAACTGTGAGAAACATAGCTGTCTGATCAATACAGTGATCCCCAGCAGTTCCCAAGGATTCATAATGAAAAATTCTGTCCACCTCCAAAGAATGGAGTCTGAGTGCAGATTGAAATATACCTTTTTTATTTTATTTGCTGAGGCAGTTGGGGTTAAGTGACTTGCCCAGGGTCACACAGCTAGGAAGTGTTAAGTGTCTGAGATTTGAAGTCAGGTCCTCCTGACTTCAGGGCTGGTGCTCTATCCACTGCTCCATCTAGCTGCCCCTTGAAGTATACCTTTTTAAGTTATCAAACTGTGCATGCCCTTTGATCCAACAGTGTTTCTATTGGGCTTATATCCCAAAGAGATCTTAAAGGAAGGAAAGGGCCCCACATGTGCAAGAATATTTGTGGCAGCCCTTTTTGTAGTGGCTAGAAACTGGAAACTGAATGGATGCCCATCAATTGGAGAGTGGTTGAATAAATTATGGTATATGAATGTTATGGAATATTATTGTTTTGTAAGAAATGACCAGCAGGATGATTTCAGAGAAGCCTGGAGAGACTTGCATGAACTGATGCTAAGCGAAATGAGCAGAACCAGGAGATCATTATACATGGCAAGAACAATATTATATGATGATCAATTCTGATGGGCATGGCTCTCTTCAACAATGAAATGTTTCAAACAAGTTCCAATTGTTCAGTGAAGAAAGCCATATATACTCAGAGAGAGGGATGTGAAATGTGGACCACAACATAACATTTTCATGCTCTCTATTGATGTTTGCTTGTATTGTGTTTCCTTTCTCAGATTTTTTTTCTTGTAGATATGATTTTTCTTGCACAACAGCATAAGTGTGGAAATATGTATACATATATTCAATTTGTCGAGTATTTTAACATAATTAACATGTAGTGGATATCCTGCCATCTAGGGGAGGGGTGGGGCTAGGGGAGAAAATTTGTAACAGAAAGCTTTCTAAGGGTCAGTGTTGAAGAATTACCCATATGTTTTGTAAATAAAAGGCTTTAATATAAAAAAATAAATTTTAAAAAAGTATACCTTTTAAAAAATTTGTTTTTGGGTGGTGGTGGTGGTGATGATTGTTTAGTCTATTTTCTTTTGCAACATAGCTAATATGGAAATGTTTTACATGACTGCACATATCAAATTGCTTGCCTTCCCAAGAGGAGAGAGAGAGAACTTGGAATTCGAATTTTAAAAAAAAGAATGTTAAAAATGTTTTTACATGTAATTAGAAAAAAAATTTTTTTAAAAAAAGAGTCTTAGTCAAATATAATCAGTGATGATTAGGGGCATAAGATACTTAAGAGGACAGTTCATAATTGAACTAGTTCACCAAAGGGTCAGAATGGGGAAAGCAGAAAAGAATAATTATTTCAGGGGGAATGATCTGGGAGAAAATTGAAGGATTAAGAGATTAAAGATTATAGTATTATAAAATGTAGAATTTGGTATGAGAAGGCAGAGGGAGAGGTAGAAATTTAGTGCAATTGTCTGCAAATATACAAACCCTTTGAAACTAGCCTCAACTAGTTAGATTCATGGGGACTCTTGTGAAGACTCCAACAGAAGAAAATGAATTCCAGTGACCAGGACCATGAGTGATTCTTGGCCATGTTTTCACTATGCAGGCTTCACTACATTTGTACTTCAAATTTGTCCTTGTTCTCCCCACAGATTCTGCATGTATTTTCCCACTAATAATCATTCAGACTAAGTTAGCTTTTAGATAGATTATTTCCTATATCTAAATGGTATGATAAGAAAAGTATTTACAAAAGTTTAGAATGGTTGTTCTACTCAAATATATTGCCTAAATATAACATATATTATTTCATGAAATGAAATGTACTACATTAGCAAAGAATAAAAATCAATGAACCTTTCTTAAGTGGGAGAATTACTTATGCTTGTAAGATTTGCAATTTGATAATTTGAGGCAATAAAGGAAAAGAATAAGCAATCAATAAAGGAAAGAAAAATGAATCAGATCAATGAATTTGAAAAAAAAACATTTAAAAGTACCAACAAATTAAAAATCTCTAATTAAATACTAAAATAAAAATCCTGAAAATCAAAGGTGAAATTGAATTGAAAGTGACAAAGCTATTGAACATTATTAATTCAATGAAGCATTAGTTCAAATGAAAGTAGAAGCTGTTTTTCTTTTTTTTAATATTTTTAAAGCTTTTTATTTTTCAAACATCTGCATAAGTAGTTTTCTACATTCACACCTGCAAAACTTTGTGTTCCAAATTTTTTTCTCCTCCCTTTCCCCCAGATGGCAAGCAATCCAATATATGTTAAACATGGGCAATTCTAGAAGCTGCTTTTTACAAAAATAATCAGAAGAGACAAATTATCAGCTTATTTGATTTTTAAGATAAAAGAAGAAACACAAGTTACCAGTATCAAAAAATGGCAGGTAACTTCATAATCAATAAAGAAATAACAGATATAACTTGAATCATTGAAGCTGAATTACCACCATCTTATCTGGAAAGTTTCATGTCTCTTAGTGCAGTCCAAGATCACATTAACTTTTCTTACTGCTATGTCACACTGTCTCCTGTTAAGATTAACACTTATGGGGCAGCTAGGTGGTACAGTGGATACAGCACCAGCCCTGAATTCAGGAGGACCTGAGTTCAAATCTGGACTCAGACACTTAACATTTCCTAGCTGTGTGACCCTGGGCAAGTCACTTAACCCCAATTGCCTCAGCAAAAAAAAAAAAAAAAAAAAAAAAAAAAGATTAAAGCTTACTTAAGCAGTTAAATCATTTAAAAGTAAACCATGTTCTAATCTTGCCTCCTGAAATTTTTATTTTTTTCCCTTTTAAAATCCAAAATTTCTTTTTTAAAAGCCAAAATAAGATGAGTATTTAATATATAAAGTAATGCAGAAAGCAAATTGTGAAACTTTGAGGTCACATGACCAACAAAATTGAGGAGTATCTATTTTCTTCATTTTTCTTTCCAAACATCTCCAAAATAGGAGTTATGTGCCAGAGAAAAAGCCATTTCAATTGTTTCCATAACAAATCATGTCAAAAACATAAAAAAGGTAAAAATTCCAAGAACTAAGCTCACTTAGGACCCTTTTACTCCACTGTCTACTATGCTTCTGGCAGCAAAGCTGTTCAAATCAACTCACAGGTTCACAACAAACTATACCCCAAACTATCTTCTTTCCTCCCAATGCAAAAGAGATCCAAATTCCAAATGGCAGAAATTTGCTTAAGGTTGTGATGATCCATTTTCAGTGTTCTATCCTACAATAGAGAGCAATTAGAGTGGAAGAATGAAGAATACATGTGATGACATGTGTTGTTGTACTTCACTGGGCCTGAGGGAAAGAGCCTAGCATTTAGATGGGTGCAATTCTGTCTCCCCAAGATATTGTTGCAGAGTCACAGGCTGGTGAACTGTGAACTGCATAATGTGGGAGGAGGCTGAGATACTTTGAGATACAACCTGGAGCAAAATCATCTTGGAAAGAAGAAAACTCAAAAGACCTTGAGCATAGCAGAAAAACCAACAAGTAAGACACTAACTGCAAAATATAACACAACCTCTATATCTACAAAACAAATGAATAAATACTGCAAAATAAAGAATAAAAAAAAATAAAGAAAATGATTCAATAACTGGTGAATCAGGAAACCCTGTGGATTCAGAAGAGTATGGAACCAAAGCATGATTGCTTACAAGAGAAATAAGAACCATTAAAACAGATTTTATGGCCTGCATAGCAGAAATAAGTAGAAGATAAAACCTTAAATATATGGTAGTAGTTTTCACTTAGGAAGCAACTGAAAGTATAATTGATTGGGAATTGAGGATAATCTTGAGAAAGACAAATAAGTAATAATATTAAATTAAGAAAGCATGCACTCCATGTAAGCATAAGAATATAACAGGTAAAAAAGTTTGAATATCATAATAATAAATTGAATATCAAATGTTATTCAAAAAAATCCATACATAACTTTTGGAAAGAAATAACAAAACAAACACATAACAAAAAATTTAAGGCTATAAATTCCTAAACTAAATTGAACAATTGCATTGAGAAACAATAAATTCTGCAAGTGACCAGAGGAAAAAAAGGATTTCAATTAAAAATTAAGAAATTTGATTTGGCAGCTGCCAGAGAACATAGGAGGGAATTGGATAATGTCTTCTGAAGAGCAATGGAGCTGCAAATCTGAGTCTAATCATAAATGAAAATATGTGGACTTTCAAAAATAGAGGCATTCTTGTAAATAAAACCAGATCTGGAGAGATTGTTTTTCCTACATCTTATATAACAGGAATTCAAGAAGGGTAAACAAATACTACAACTTAGGACAACTACAAAATAACAGATCAGAAGAGATTTCTTTCCAAATGTGTTGGAGGGAGTAAGAGTGAAATCAGAAGTTGAATAGAAATGCTGGTGGAGAAACTGATCAACAAACGTTCAATTCAACTGTTCTAAATAAAGAAAAAAAAGAGATGGTCTGCCCCTACCCTCAAGGACTTTACCATCTAGTTAGGGAAGATAACACACAAAGGGAAACTACAAAATGGGAGCAAGGGAGAAAAAGAGAAACTGGGGAGGGACTTCTTCCCTGGAGTTGGAATGAGTTAGAAGCCTCATCTTCTGCTTTGGGAGAAGTTTGGAATTCCATCTTCCAGCACTCCAGTCTGAGGGGAGAAGTGGCTGAAGGAAACTTGAATTAGTAGCATGGCAGTTAGATTAGAAAGATGCTGGAAGATCATCTGAGTTGTGAGTTGAAATCAGGAAGAGCTTTTGATAAAAAGTAGGCTAAATCTCAACAGTCCACTTACACCACAATCAGTTTTCTTGAGGGGAATGTATCATGTATGCTACTCAAGTCAAAGGCAAACAATGAAGGGAAAACGATGGATGATCAATCGAAGGGAAGGATTTGAAAAACCCAAATGAAACTTTGTTTCTGTGGTGGGAAGAAGTAGTATTAATGAACTGGGAATTAAGTTTGAGGAATTTGAAGAATGATTGAATATATTATGATATATGAATGCAATAGAATATAGAGTGTCTCAGAAGTATTAGTATAATTGTTGGTGGAACTGTGAATGGATCCAACCATCTGGAGTGCAATTTGGAACTATGCTCAAAAAATTATCAAACTGAGCATACCCTTTGACCCAGCAGTGTTTCTACTGGGCTTATATCCCAAAGAGATCTTAAAGAAAGGAAAGGGATCCACATGTGCAAAAATGTTTGTGGCAGCCCTCTTTATAGTGGCTAGAAACTAGAAAATGAATGTATGCCCATCAATTGGAGAATGGCTGAATAAATTATGGTATATGAATTCCATGGAATATTATTGTTCTGTAAGAAACAACCAGGAGGATGATTTCAGAGAGGCCTGCAGAGACTTGCGTGAACTGATGCTAAGTGAAATGAATAGAACCAGGAGATCAATATTCACGGCAACAAGACTATATGATGATCAATTCTTATGGATGTGACTCTCTTCAACAATAAGATGATTCAAACCAGTTCCAGTTGTTCAGTGATGAAGAAAGCCATATACACCCAGGGAGAGGCCTATGTGATCTGAGAGTGGACCATAACATAGCATTTTCACGCTTTCTATTCATGTTTGCTTGCATTATGTTTTCCTTCTCAGATTTTTTTTCTTATAGATCCAATTTTTCTTGTACAGCAAGATAACTGTATAAATATGTATACACATATTCAATTTGTCAAGGATTTTAACTTAACTAACATGTATTACATCAACTGCCATCTGGGGGGGGGGTGGAGGGAAGGAGGGGAAAATTTGTAACAGAAAACTTTGCAAGGGTCAATGATGAAAAATTACCCATGCATATGTTTTTCAAATAAAAAGCTTTAAAAAAAAAAGAAATTAGGTACATAACTGGGGAAAAAAGAATTAGTGTGCTTTTAAGCTATAATAGTAGAGAGTTGATGGATAACAAGACAAACATTTCTTGACCAAACTTTTTGTTTTGCTTAAGTAAACTTTTGTTATGAGAGACCTTTTAATGTGGGGGTGGGAGTAAAGGGTATAGAGATAGTGATACCAAAAGGAAAAAAAAAGGAAGATAGAAAAGAGTATCCATGAAACATTTTTAAAATAAACAAAGAATAAAATAAAAGGTGCAGAGGAGCCACAGACAAGTAAGTATTAATGTTATGCATTTAATACAAATTAAATGAAACATACTTTATGTTGGATCTGTCCAGTACCTATGCATTCTTTGCTTCAAGAAAGTGTCCATAATATGATTATGTGAGGCTTCTGTGTAATGTACAAGTCTTTGGCTTTTCTTATTCCTTTTTTCTAAACCATGTTTTCCCAAAGATTTCCTTCCATCCTCACTTCTTCCTAACTTTGCACTTATCTCAATGTATGTTAATTATTTTGGAGGGTTTATCAATCAACGTGTCTGTATTCAGCGCTAAGTATGAACCTTAAGAAAGTGAAGCACAGTAAGAAAAATGCTATAATTAGAAAATATCAATAATCTGTCTCTTAGTAGTAGCAAAGAACTGGAAACAAAGGATCCTGTTGATAAGAGAAAGGCTAAATAATTAGTGGTATATTGATATAATGAAAGATCTCTTCATTGTATAAAATGATGAATATGAAGAATTGAGAGAAATATTTGAAGATGAGAAATAATTTAGATTTAAGTAAGAAGAAGCAGGAAACCAATATATACATACTGACTACAAGAATATAAGTAGGGGGAAAGTATACATGGTAAATTTAATCCTCAAACATAACTGAAGAAGAGTTGAGATCATCTGCTTTAATCTTTAGAGAATATGGTAACTATGGGTTTGGAACATTGCATGTGCTATTAAATGAGCTTGATGCATGAATTGATTTTGTTTCACCTTTTCTTTTTACACCTTTGTTATGAAGAAAAACTTGGTAAATTTAAAGGGGAATTCATATATTCAGAAATAAATTAGATGTAATAAAAATCATCAATAAGATAAAATATCTCACATCCTTTTACCTAAATTTAATTTATGATCGAAGATCTATGCATATCTATCTTTTATAATGTCTATAAGATTTCTTTTTAAGTGTACCAAATGCTTTTCAATTTTGACTTACTTTATGCTGTTCAATTAATTTTGTAAGGTGCGATAGTCATTAGAAACTGTTGTCCTTTACACTTAAACATTCTATTTTTTGTTAGATCTAAAATGAGATAACTCTTGGGGTTCTAGTTCTAATGATGTAATAAAATATTGTGGCCACAGGGAAGCTGGGACTATGGTCACAGTTCCAGGGTGGAAAATAGTGCTTTGGGGCTCTCACAGATCAGTGCACAGAGCCCCCTCCATTGTAGAAGCCCATTTTAACATAGAATTAAGTCAAGAAATAGGCTGGAAAAATAGCAAACAGCAGAAAAAGATCCTTACTCTAGAAAGTTATGATGACAGGAGAGATCAAAATATAAATTCAGAAGAAAAATAGAAAACAACATAGTCAAAAGTTTTAAATACAGTCTCAAAGAAAAATGTGAATTGACCCCACACCATGGAAGAGATGAAAAAGGATTTTTAAAATCAAATAAAAGAGGGGTAAGAAAAAATGGGAAGAGAAATGAGAGTGATAACAAGAAAATTCTGAAAAAAAAAAAAAAGAATCAACAGCTTAGTAAAGGAGGAACAACAACTACAAAATAACTGAAGAAAACAATCCCTTAAAAAACAGAATAGGCCAAATGGTTAAAGAGGTAAAAGCTCACTGAAAAAAAAATAATAATTCCTTAAAAAGTAGAATTGGACAAATAGAAGCTAATGATTTCATGAGACAGCAAGAAACAACAAGACAAAAGAATAAAAAAAATAAGAAAATTGGAAATATCTCATTGGAAAAGCAACTAACCTTGAAAATAGATCTAAGAGAGGCTAAGAATTATTGGACTACTTGTAGCCTTTAAAAAGAGGCTATATATTATTTTTGAACAAATTAAGATATTTATTCTAAATATTCTAGAATCAGAAGGTAAAATAGAAATTGAAAAATCCATTGATTGCCTCCTGGAAGAGATCCCAAAATGAAAATGCCTAGGGATATTAAAATCAAATTCCAGAGTTACCAGGTCAAGGAGAAAATACTGCAATCAGCCAAAAGTAAACAATTCAGATATCAAGGAACCACAGTCAGGATAACACAAGATTTAGCAGTTTCTTCACTAAAGGATCAGAGGTTTAGAAAATGATATTTTAGAGGACAAAAGAGTTGGGATCACAACCAAGAATTACCTACCCAATAAAACTGAGTATAATCCTTCAAGGGAAAAAATGGATGTTCAATGAAATCAAGTACATTTAAGCATTCCTGACCCCAAAAAAGTTAGAGCTGAATAGAAAATTTGACTTTCAAATATGACTTGAAGTATAGAAAGGTAAAATGGAAAAAAAATCATAAGGGATTCAACAAATTTAAAATGTTTATGTCCCTATATGAAAAGATAATACTTGAAATTCCTTAAAAAACAACACTTTCTTATTAGGACAGTTAGAAGAATATATATAGAGAGAGGGGACAGGTGTAAGTTGGATATGATGAGATGATTATCTAAAAAAAAATAAAATTAAGGGGTGAGAGTAATGCCTTGGAAGAAAGGGAAAGAGAGAAGGAAAATGTGGCAAATTATCTAACATAAAAGAGGCACAAAAGAGATTTTGCACTGGAAGGGAGATGGGAAAAGAAGGAAGGGGAATGTGTGAACTTTACTATAATCTGAATTAACTCAAAAAGGGAATAACATACACACTTACTTGGGTATAGAAATCTATCTTACTATTCAGGAAAATAGAAGAGGAAAGAATGGAGGAAAGAGTGAAGGGAAGAGGGAGATGATAGAAGGGAGTACATATTGGGGGAGGTAAAAGTGAGAAGCAAAACCCTTTTGAAAATGGACAAGATGAAAGGAGAGAGAGAATACCATAAATATTGGGGAAATAGAATGGAGGGAAATATACAGTTGGCAATCATTAATATAAATTTTTTTACAGTTTTCTCTGATAAAGATCTCATTTTTCAAATGAATAGAAAATTGAATCAAATTTATAGAAATAAGAACTATGCCTCAATTTATAAATGGTCAAAAAATATGAACAGTTTTTAGTTCTCTATAATCATATGAAAAAATTCCTTAAACCACTATTGACTAGAGAAATGCATATTAAAATAATTTTTGTTACTACCTTTCACCTATCCAATTGATATATGACATATGATATATGAAAATGAAAATTATAATTAAAACACTAATGCATTATTGGTGAAGTTATATACTGATTCAGCCACTCTGTAAAGCAACTTGATATGCCCAATTAGTAGAAGCTGAATGCAGATTGAAGATACTTTTTTTTTATTTTTTTATTTGTCTTGGGTTTTATTTGGCTTGGTTTGGTTTGGTTTGGTTTGGTCTGTTTTCCTTAATAGCATGACCTACATAGAAATGGGTTTTGCATGATTACACATGTATAACCAAAGTCAAATTTCTTGCTTTCTGGGAGGGAGAAAAAAAAGGAAGGAGAGATTTGGAACTCAAAATATGAAATAGAAATGTTAAAATTGTTTTTATATGTAATTGGGAAAAATTAAAATGTTAAAATATAAAAAAAATAAAAATACCATCATTAAATGCATAAAATTAAAATGTATAATATTACACAGGAAACCAATTATTTAATATAATGATGTAATTTTTCCCCACGAAATTCTGGAATCTACCCAATGAGGTACCTGAACCTCAGGTTAAAATGTTCTTATATAAAAAGATTGATTTCATCCAGGTTTAATATCATTCACCTCTTTCAGCTGTTTCAAAAGATCTAAGAAGATTGAAAAGTTTGGAATGAGCTAGGTCATGTAGCATTTTAAAAGCTAAATAAAGGATTTTATATTTGATCCTGCAAGTAATAGGGAGACATAGGAGTTTATTCAGTTGAGGTGGAGAATATAAAGTTGGAACTCTGTTTTAGGAAAATAAATTTATAGCTGAGTAGCTATATGAGTAGATGTTAGATTTGGAATGAGCAGAATTGGAAGACAGGAAGATTAACCAGAAACTGGTTTGTGAGGTAATGAGGGTCTGAACCAGTCAGTGAAATGTTCCAAATTGATAATGTATTTTACTATGAATAAAATTGATGATGATGTTAACTGATAAATTTGACTCAAAGGAATTCCAAAGAGCATGAGGATATAAAATGTTTCATGAAATATTGAGATTTCTTTGCAATGGAATTTTTTTTAGCATTTCACTTTATGGGGGATATTGAGAAGGGAAAGGTTTGCTGAACACTTCACAAGTTGAATTGTTTAAATTCTAGTTGAAGGATGATTTCAGAGAGGCCTAGAGAGACTTACATGAACTTATGCTAAGTGAAATGAGCAGAACCAGGAGATCATTATACATGAAAACAAGACTATACGGTGTTCAATTCTTATGGACATGACTCATTTCAACAATGAGATGATTCAAACCAGTTCCAGTTGTTCAGTGATGAAGAGAGCCATATACACCCAGAGAGAGAACTGCGGGAACTGAGTGTGGACCACAACATAGCATTTTCACGCTTTCTATTGATGTTTGCTTGCATTTTGTTTTCCTTCTCAGGTTATTTTTCTTTCTAGATCCAATTTTTCTTGTGCAGAAAGATAACTATATAAATATGTATACATATATTGGATTTATCATATATTTTAACATAGTTAACATGTATTGGACTACCTGCGATATAGGGGAGGGGTGGGGAGAAAGAGGGAAAAATTTGGAACAGAAAGTTTTGCAAGGGTCAATATTGAAAAATTACCCATGAATATGTTTTTTTTTTGTTTGTTTTTTGTTTTTTGCTTTTTGCTGAGGCATTTTGGGGTTAAGTGACTTGCCCAGGGTCACACAGCTAGGAAGTATCTGAGACCAGATTTGAACTCAGGTCCTCCTGACTTCAGGGCTGGTGCTCTAACCACTGCGCCACCTAGCTGCCCCTCCATGCATATGTTTTGCAAATAAAAAGCTTTAATAAAAAAAGAAAATTTAAGGGGGGGAATAAATAAATAATTCTAGTTAAGCATCATTTGGTTTTAAACAGAAAAGTAAAATTTAGAGAATACATGAGATTTGATTGGTGACAGTACAGGAAGCTTCCTCAAGAACAGCAGCAGCTGCAAAGAGGGCCCCCCAAAGATTGGGAAGAGAAGTGTTGTTATTGTTATGGTGGTTTTATTGCGGCCTGCAACTAAAGAGAGAGGGTTGAATTTAGAAGCCTCCATTTGTTAGATAATAGTAGAACATTGTAACTGAACCTAGCAAATTTTGACATCTTAAGAACTTCTGAAAAACCATTTAGAGATAGTCCTTTCCCCTTTACCTCTTTTCACCCTTTACTTCTTTGGGTGCTGCTTTAGTGTCCATAGTAACAAACTTCCTGGCTAGGTTTTAATTTTAATTTGATTCCTGCCCCCTCCAAAAAACTCTTAGAGTTTAGAATGTTATTAAAAAAAAACAAACTTGTTTTTAAAGGAGTGCAGTGCAAAAGGGTGATGATGGTAATAGAAAGTATCATGTTAGTTGAAATCTATGTAGATATATAAAATAAAGCAGTACATACCTTTCACTGTTCATTGGTTAGGGAAGAAGATCTATTCTCTAGCCTGGATTATCAACTTTCATAAGGAGCCTGCATTAATATTCTTTTGCATGTTAGCTAGAATATATATGGAATAGTTCCTGTCTTTGAGAAGTTAAATTCAAAAATAAGTTATTATTTGTTCATGCAAAAAGCCAGCTCATATTCCCCATCTATACCTCCTAATCTTTGCTTTTCTTTTAATATCTAGAAATGGGGAATCTTTAAATTTTCTTATTTGTTTCTCTCATTTAGAAATAACTATAACAATCAGTTACATTCCCAAGTGAAGAGTATAATATTCATGAGTGGATGTCCCTCACATTCCCACAGATACACACATCTTCAACCTCTTCTTGCATGGAAATTGATTTGGGCAAATTAGTTTTGACTGTCATATATGTGGAAAGGTTACTTGTTATGTCTTGGGCCACTGCTGTGTCAGAGTCGAAATTCAATCAATAATTGGAATGATAGGTTTAGAACTCAAAAGAACTTTAAAGAACCTTAATCCAAATTCACTATTTAAAGATGAAAAAACCTCTCTGAGAGGTAAGATGAATTGTTCAGGAACATTTAGCAAAGTTGCCATGTTAACACAGAACTCATAGCACTAATACCAGGGTTTTTTCTATTATGCTGTACTATATAATTTGCCAGCATCTATTTTTGTTTTTCAGATTACCACATAAATTGTGTAGATAAAATTAAAATAATAGAATAAAAGGAAAAATAAAGATTCCAAATGGCTTGAAGATTTTACATAATTTTACATAGACATAGTTCATGTGGAAATCTACAGATTATGTAGAAAGGCATAATAGAAAAAGGCCTAACTTTGAAGCCAGAAAAACCCACTTTATTCTGAGATGTAACTATCATATGGGGTCACCCATGCAACTTTGGAGAAATAATTAATGTTTTAACTCAATTTCCTCTTTAAAACGATAGTTGAATTAGATGATATTTAAAGAACCTTCCAATCAAAAATCTTTACTGTTTAATTTTTTACTTTACATTATATGCCTTATTTTGCAATGTTCCCAAGTATAAAATCTGTTGTTTTATAGTTTATTAGCCTCAAATTCTTCATTGTAAAAATAGAGATAATATTCCTACTTACCCCACTAGTTTATTGTGAATAAGACTCCAAAGTCCATTTGTCTGTTAACTATAATTTTACCTTACTTTTCATGTTCAGTGTATGTATTTTCACATCTTCCTCTCTGGGTCTTCATAATTGTCCTATGAAGTAAAAAGGGAAGGTATTAATCTCATTTGTCAAGTGAATAAAATTGAGGCTCAGAGAAATGGGGACTTGCCCAAGATGTAGTAAGCAGACAATCAGTCATTTGACCCTCATTATATATTGGTCTCTAATTCTGCTCTAAGAAGACAGTCTTACTTTCATTCAGAGACTAATTTTATCAGAATTATGAGATAGAGGTCATTTGAGAGTATAGGGTTTAGCATACATGGTGTTTTTAGTAAAAAAAAGTTCTCTGTCTTAATTTATAAGAAAACAATTAATGCTTTTAAATGACTTGAAGTTTTTATTCTTGAAGGCAGCTGTTGGAACTTTGAGGTAAACATTGCCTAGAAATGTGGCTTTGGTGTATGTATCTTTGAAGTGATGACATTTGTGCCATTGTCATTCTAGTTGCTGGAATACTTTGTTTTACAACTGTGAGGCTCTGAAGCACCAGCTAATATGGTCTAATGCCCTGGTGTGAAACTGACCCTTTGAACTATGGAGAATCTCTTTAGATAAGCAAATTTTGGCATTTTCACCACATGATTTTTAGTGAGCACTTAATAAAACCAGTTAGTGGTGTTGGTAGTGCATTACTAGGAGGCTTTTAATCTTGTATATAATAATGCAAATTGCTACTTTATTCCCTTAAAGCAACCTAATTGCTCATCTCAAAAAATGCATCTGGAAACTAGCATCCATTTTGAAGGGTGTTTTTTTTTTCCTCAACAAGAAAAATCCCAATATTAATTATCCTAGATGGAGATATGTCAAGCCAATATTTATTAGTTGCCTACTATGTTCTAAGCTCTTTGCTAAGAATGCAATATACAAAAAAGACAAAAAAATTCCTGCACTCAAGGAGCTCACAATATAATGTCTCTCCCCTTCTCCCCCCACCCAGACAACATGCAATGATCTATGTCTAAACAGGAGATAATTTGGGGGGAAGGTATTAAGGGAGATCAGGAAAGACTTCATGAAGAAGACTATTTCAAGTGAGACCTCAAGGCAGATGGGGACATCAGAAGGCAGAGATGAAGAGGAAGACCATTACGTGATGAAGGATAGCCATTGAAAATATCCAGAGTATAGAGATAGTGAGGGAAAGGTAAGAGGTTTTGTTGGATCGCACAATACATCAAGAGGAGTAAGGTTGGAAGAAGACTGGAAAGGTTGGAATGGATCAAGTTATAAAGGGCTTTAATATCCCCTCTATTACTCAGTTTTTTCTTCCTAACTTTTGTGACTGCACTCCTTAAAAAGGCCATAGTGTAGTATGTGCATCCACTTTTCAACCAGGTATAATTTGCTTTTGGCCTCATCTGTCAACAGAAATAATTCTCAAAATGTACTAACTTTTTCTAAAATATTTATTTTTTAATTCAAAATTCTCTCTTCTTCTACAAAATGATTATTATATTTTTTGCCATCCATTGACAAGGCAAGAAATATACTCATTATACAAATGAAGTCATGTAAGCCATATTTCCATACTAGCCAAGTTGTGAAAAGAAAAGTAAGAAAAATAAAGAGGAAAAAAATGTTTCAATCTGCAGAATCCATCAGTTCTCTTTCTTTAGGTAGATAGCATTTTTATTGTGAATTCTTTGGAGTTGAATTAATTGTATTGATCAGAATTACTAAGTCTTACAGAGTTTATTATCATACAATATCACCATGTGCATTGTTCTGATCCTGCTCATTTCACTTTGCAGCAGTTCATGTAAGTCTTCCCAGGTTTTACTGAAACCATCCCCATTATCATTTGTTTTAGCACAATAGCGATCTGTCACAACTTGTTCAAGCATTCCTCAATTTTAGATATCTCCTCAGTTTTCAGTAATTGGCTACCACAAAAAACATATATGTATATGCACATATACATATACATATATATGTAAAATATATATGTATATATATTTGCTCATCTAGGTCCTTTCCTTTTTTTCTTTGATCTCCCTGGGGAATAGAGCTAGTAGCAATAGTGATGGGTCAAAGAAAATGTAGTTTTTAGCTCTTTGGCATAGTTCTGAATTCTTCTTCAGAGTGATTGGAACAATTCATGGTTCCACTAATATTGCATAGTATATCAATTTTCTCATGTCCCTTCTAGCATTTATCATTTTCCTTCTCTGCCATTTTAACCAATCTGATAAATGTGAGATGGTATTTCAAGAGCTGTTTTAATTTTCATTTCTCTAATTATTGGAGATTGAGACCATTTTATATGAATATTGATAGCTTTGATTTCTTCCTCTGAAAATTATCTGTTCATATCCTTTGACCATTTATCAATTATAGAACGGTTCTTATTTTTGTAAATTTTGTTCAGTTTTCTATATATTTGAGAAAAGAGTTTTTATCTCCCTGCCCCCACTTTCCTGTTTTTTTTCCTTCAGTGACTATATTAGTTTTGTTTGTGCAAAATATTTTTTAATTTTATGTAATTAAAATTGTCCATTTTCATCTCTTTTGAACTTCTCTCTCTCTTATTTGGTCATGAACTCTTGAGATTTGAAAGGTAATTTTTTCCATACTTCCTAATTTGCTTAATGTTTAAATCATGTACTCATTTTGCTTTCCAGCAAAATCCAGCACTTTTTGTCAAAGAATGACAATTATTTATCATAATTACTTGCCCTAATATCTGGGATCCTTGAATCTACCAAAAACTAGGCTACTGCTTCTGTAAATTGTACATCTAATCTATTACATTGATTACCACTTTACTTTTTATGCAGCACTAAATTATTTTAATGTTTAGTACTTTGCAATTTGATTTTAGATTATGTACTTCCAGGACTCCGTCCTTCACATTTTTTTTTCCACTGATTTCTTTGATATCTTAGATGTTTTGCTCCTCCAATTGAATTATTTTTTCTAGGTCTATAAAGAAATTCTTTGGTTGTTTTATTGATGTGGCACTAAATAATTAATTTAGGCAGTAGGATAAGTTTGATTATATTTACTTAATCCATAAATGAGTAATTAACATTTCTCCAACTATTTAAATCTATCTTTACTTGTCTAAAGAATGTTTTATAATTGTATTCATACAGTTCCTGTGTATTTTGGTAGACTTCCAAGTATTTTGTAATGCCTGTGGTTATTTAAAATGGAATTTCTCTGTCTGTTAACTTTATCTATGTATACATATATAAATGCTGGTGGTTTTTTGATATCAAACAAATTTGCTGAAGTTATTTGTTTTGATTAGTTTTTTAGTTAACTCTCAAGGGTTCTCTAAATAAACCATCATATATCATATGCAAAAACTGATAATTTTTTCCTCATTGTCTTTTCTTTCAATTTACTTTTCTTGTTTTATGGCTATAGCTATATAAAATATGTATAATATTCAATGGTAATGGTGATATGGACATACTTACTTCACTCCTGATCTTATTTAGGAAAGCTTCTAATTTATTTCCATTACTGATAAAGCTTGCTCTTGATTTTCAATAAATGCTACTTATCATTTTAAGATTTGCACTTCTCAAGTCTGGTATTTAAATGTCACATTTTCTATTCATCTCTGACTTTTTCATTAGGAATACTTGAAGATCTGTTTCTTTTCAGTTTTACTTGGTAGGTTATTTTTGGTTGTAATTCTTGATTGTAATGTTTTGCCCTCTGGAATACCATATTCTAAGCTCTTTGGCCATTTATAATGGTAGCTGCTATATCTTGTGATCCTAACTGTTGCTCCATGGTTTTTGAATTCTTTCTTTCTGATTGTTTTCAATATTTTACTCTTTAATCTGAGAGCTCCATGTGTTAGCTGTAATATTCCTGGAAGTTTCCATTTGTGGATTTCTTTAAGAAGGTAACCAGTAGGGAAATGAAATATGGACCACAACGTAACATTTTCATGATCTCTATTGACATTTGTTTGCATTGTGATGCCTTTCTCTGATTCTTTTTTTTTTTTCTTGTAGATAGGATTTTTCTTGCATAACTTCTCAAGCATTTCAACATTATTAACATGTAGTGGACTTCCTGCCATCTGGGGAGGGGAGGGAACTGGGGGTAAAATTTGTAATGGAAAGCTTTGTAAAGATCAATGTTGGGGAACTACCCATACATATGTTATACAAATAAAAAGCTTTAATAAAAAAAAATTTAAAAAAGAAGGTAACCAGTAAGTAGGGTCTTTCAGTTTCTACTTTTTCTCTGATTGTAAAGTATTTGGAAAAATTTCCTTGATAATTTCTTAAAAGATGCTGTTCAGGCTTTTCTTTTCTTTTCTTTTTTTAACTAAAGCTTTTTAATTTTCAAAAGATATGCATGGAAATGTTTTAACGTTTTTCTTGCAAAACCCTGTGTTCTAATCCCCCCCTTCTCCCCACTCCCTTTCCTAGGTAGCAAGAAATCCAATATACATTAAACATGGTAAAAAAATATGTTAATTCCAATATATGCATACATATGTATACAATTATCTTGCTGCACAAGAAAAATCAAATCAAAAAGGAAAAAATGAGAAAGAAAATAAAATGCAAGCAAACAACAACAAAAAGAGTGAGAATTCTATGTTGTGATCCACACTCAGTTCCCATAGTCCTGTTTTTGGGTATAGATGGCTCTCTTCATCACAAAGTTATTGGAACTAGTCTGAAATGTCTCATTGTTGAGAAGTGCTATGTCTGTCAGAATGGATCATTGTATAATCCTGCTGTGGCCATATACCATGATCTCTTGGTTCTGCTCATTTCACTCAGCATCAGTTCATGTAAATCTCTCCAGGCCTCTCTGAAATCATCCTGCTGATCGTTTCTTATAGAACAATAACAAAGGGTCACTGAGAGTTAAATTCCTGTTTAATATTAAAGAGCCCTGAGAGCTGTTTGGGGTATTATTGTGAATAAATTCAATAAAGGTAAATTAAAAAACCTGTTCAGGGTAAATTTAGTTTATTAAGTGACTTGTATAACTGTTAACAAAGGGTCAGGCTGGCTAACTCAGTAAGGCTAATGAGAAGGGGGCACCCTCTTTATTTATACACAAGAAAGGACTTCTGAATCTTTGGGGAATGTTACAATTTTCTATATTAAGAAAAGTGAATTGGCACGCAGGTGTGGCTAATCACTCTCCTTTCTGACAAAAATCTTAAACTCATTATGTCCCAAACTGAACTCATTATCACTTCCCCAAACACTTACCTCTTTCCATCTTCGAAGCCCTATCAATTTTACCTTTATAACATCTGTTCTATGTACCCACTTTTATCCTCTTACACTGCCTTCATCCCTCATTACTTTATGCCTGTACTACTGTAATAGCCTTCTCAATGACTTGCCTACCATAAAGGTCTCTTCACTTTAGTTCATTCTCCACTCACCTGTCAAAGTGATCTTCCTAAAGGGAAGGTCTGACCATGTCATGCACAAATATCCCTCCTTCCAAATTCCTGAATTCCAGTGGCTTCTTATAATCTCCAAAATCAAATATAAAATTCTTCATTTTTATTATTTGTAACCCACCCCCTAACTTTCAAGTCTTTTATACTCTACATCTTATTTCTCCCACCATGTTTCCCTCTCCCCCCCCCCAGGCAATTGAGGTTAAGTGACTTGCCCAGAGTCACACAGTTAGGAAGTGTTAAGTGTCTGAAACCTGATTTGAACTCGGGTCCTCCTGACTTCAGGGCTGGTGCTCTATCCACTGCACCACCTAGCTGCCCCCATCATGTATTCTTTAACTATTCTTTAACTGAATGATGCTGTTCACTTTGCTATTCTTCACAAATGGCGCCAAGTATTTTCAGTGATTGTTCTTCATGCCCGGATTGCTTTACCTCTTAATGTATACCTCCTGGTTTCTCTAGGTTCCTTCAGGTTTCAGTTATATATATATTTTATAAGAAAACTTTCTCAATCCCTCTTACTGCTAGTCCCTTATCTCCAATTTATCCTCTATATAGCTTGTCTATATACAGTGATTTGTGTTTTCTCCCCCATTAGATTGTGAGCTCGGTAAGAGTCGTCAGTTACATTTCTTTGTAAGCCCTTAATGAATGTTTACTGGCTGAATAGTCAGTCTGTGAAGTGATAGAACTGGGATTTGAATTCAGGATCTTCTGATTCCAAATTGGATTGTTTCCCATTTGCCATGCTAATAATATAGGACTGAAGCTCCAGGGAAAGACTATGTAGATTTGGAAATCACCTGCATAAAGATGATAATAGAACTCATAGGAATGAATGAGTATGGGGGGGGGGAGTGTCAGAAAGAGACAGAGACAGAAAGAGAGACAATGTTGAGAAGGGGTGAAATTTGGATTATGGTACAACAAAGGAAACTAAATGCTCAGATAGGAAAAATCAGTATTCAGACAGAGAGCCAAGAGAGACCACATTTAAAATAAATAAGACAGGCAAAATATATCCAGGAGAAGGGATACAACAGTGTCCAATGTTGTAACGCTATCAAGAAATGTAAGGAAAAGGCAGTAAGAATTGGTAATTAAGAGATCACTGGTAACTCTGAGAGTGTGGTTTCACTTAATGAAGCTAGACCCAGATAGATACAAAGTTGAAAGTATGTAGATAGCCTTCTTGGGAATTTAGATGTGAGAGAAGATAGGTAGCTATAGAATGATAGCTTCAGGGATATTAGGGTCAAATGAAAAAGTGTTTTTTTTTTTAATAATGGGGAGACTTATGCACACTTGTAATCATTAGAGAAGGAAGTCAGCATATAAGGAGAAGTTGAAGATTAAAGAATAAGGGGTCTTGCATGAGCAAATTTGCCATTGGAGATGAAAGAGGTGATCAAGCATGGAAGCAGAGAGTCTGGTCTTAGCAAGATAAGGAAGGGCTTTCTCTTCAATAGACATTTGAGTAGAAGAGAGAGGAAATGGCATCAAAGGATGGCATCAAAGAATTTTGTTTATTGTAGAGGACAAGAGCTCCCTCCTGAAAGGATGAACTCTATTTTTTCAGTAAAATATGAGGAAAGTTCCTCTTCTACTAGGGAAGAATTTGATAGTATGATGGAGGCTTGAGGAGAAAAGAAAACATTTAAAACAGTGGTGTGTGTGTAAGCAAATAATTTGATTCTCACAATAACCCAGGGATACTGAGGCAGAGGTGAAGTGATTTATTCATAGTCACACAACTAGTAAATTTCTGAGACAGGATTTGAACTCAAATTTTCCTGGTCTGTGTAGTTTTTGACATTATTGCCTTAATGCCAAATATGAAATATGTTTTCCATTAATTACAATGAAATACATATTTTACATCTGATTTTTCACAATTACCCAATAAAACACATCTCATTTTAAAGAGACTATATTATAATTTTAATTTCAGGACAAACTTCAATCATATCAAATCTACATCACAAATGGTAACACTGAAAATCTCAATTTTCCAAAGGACCATTAGTTTTTTGGAGTGCATGGGGTCCTAAAAATTGGAACAGAATGCTATACTTGATACTCAAATGATTCCATGCTGCAAATTCATTTCTATATTTTTTCATTTAGTAAATGTTTTCTGTTGAAATTGCTAAAAGTATTTTTCCAAAAATTTTTTATATACTTATGTCAGTGACTTCAAAAATCTCTTTCCAAAATTCTAAGTTCTTATTTCATGTTACCTTCCATTCGTATGGTCAATGCAAAGGGACCCCACCTTTCTTTAAAATTCCACCCATTTTCCTCTTATGTCTACTACTGCTTAAACCTTCTATCCTGGGATTTTCTGTCTTGCATAATATCAATTAATTGCTTAACTTTTACTTCTTGATTTGCATAATCTATTTCAATTTAGGTGACTTGGCTACCGATTTACCTAAACATTAAATTATGTTGAATCATTTCAAACTGGCTTTTCAGAAAGGGGAATGCTACTTGCAAGTAGTTTTAATTCTGTGTGCAAACTGCCAAAAATCTATAGAGATGTTTTAGCAAATAGAAAAACCTTTAAACCATAATTGCAAATGTGCAGTAAAGATATTACATTTCAGTTACAAATTTGGTGTATAATTATTTTATATTGCCGTAAATTTATGTAAACCAGGAAAAAAGATTTTCTTTCTTTTCTTGCTTGTTTTTAATCTGCAATTTTCAATCTAGAAAAAAGAATTTTGCAGTTTTTCTCTTCTCCCACTGAAAATCTAATCAAAAGAGTCAGTGAGAGTAAGTTCTTGCTTAATATTAAAGAGTACTGAGAGCTGTTTTAGGTATTGTAATAAAGGTAAACTAAAATACATGTTCTGAATAAAATTAATGTATTAATAGTGATTTATATAATTGTTAATGTGAATCAGACTGGCTACCTCAGTAAGGCTAATGGTAAAGGGGGGACTCTCTTTATTCCCATGCAGCAAAGGAGGGGATCTGAGCAATTGGGGAACATTGCAATTTGTTATATAAGAAAAGTAAGTTGATGTGCAGGTGTGGCTAATCACTCCCCTTTTTGACAATTAAGGAATGTTAATTGTTTTATAGGATTCATGTGTCTCTTGTAATCTTTTTCTAGGGGATCAGTATTTTGCTATCCCCTTGGAGAAGCTTAACTCTTCCTAATGCCCAAAGATAGGCAAAGACAGACATATCTTCTGGGGAATGGCACCAGATTAAACTAGCTGGGTTTTACAGACAAACAGATATCCCTGGGGCTAATGGTATGAGTGATAACAACTTTCCAAGCTAACTTGGAAAGAAAATTGCATGCTTGAGCAAGGTGAGTTCAGATAGAAATTAATTCAATTATAAAATCAATATAGCCTAAAATCATTTATATTGTAAAAATCAATAGGTAGAAATCAGAAGCAATATTAATTTTGAACTTTTCACATTATGAAGCTTCATTAATTTTCACTAATTTACCACATTCCTAAGCTCCCTTTTTGTGCTTTTTTACAGCAGTTTTTTATGGGCAACCAGCTGTTCCTCTTCAGAGTTCTCCAAAGTAAACAAGATCTTGTGCATGCTAGAGAACTTCTGAAGAGGAAACCTTAAAACCCACCTTACTGTCTGACAAATACAAATTTCTCCCACTAGCCTAAAAGTCATCCTAGGTGAATGTTCATCAGGGTAGTAGACCACTTATCTGGGGAAAGTTGAGGAGAAAGATGAGAAGAAAGAGGGGAAAAAAATATATCTCTACTAAAGGAACTCCAACTCCAGCTTATTTTTTATTTATTTATTTATTTATTTTAGCAGTTACTTACCAAGTAACTTGAGCAATCAAGTCAAGGAAATTGCTCTTTTTTTTTTCTTTTTCTTTTTGGTCAGGGCTGCCTGAGATAATTCTATCCCTTCCTGAATCTTTCCCTGGGCTAATGTCAAACATAGCTCCTGGAATGGGGGCCTCAATTGTGTGCAACCTGAATCCAAGGGGACTCACCAAGTTCTCTATGGGCTGATTCAATCTCAAATTAATCAATCCTGCCCCTGCTCAATTCTAGGTACCTGGAGAACCTTTAGGTTCCTTTGGGCTTCTACTAGTGATACCAAAATTGTCATTCATGAGAACAAAATGCAAAATATGAAATAGCTTTAGAAAAAAAAAATTGTTAAGTCATTTGATAAAGGAGAGTGAGCTGGGGGGAAGGGAAGTGTGACTCCCTTTTGTCTGGGTTCTATAAGATTTACATTACATTATATAGGATTTAGACCATGGTACGTGACACAAACTACTCATAGACCATTAAGCAATTTTCCTTAACTTAATCAGTAGATTAAGATGGATATCAATAAATATAAACATTCAATAAAATTTGGATAAAATCAAAACATATATGTTCTCTCAAAACATGGGGAACACAGAACACAAGCTTTAGTAGACCTAAAACAAGACCAAAGTAAATGAACCAAGAACATATTTTGGATACATGTAGAACTGGGGGAACCCAAAATTCCTTGTAGTCATCTCTGGCATTTTTGGAGAATTATTAAAGTCAGAGAGACATTCTAAGTTCACTTAATCTCTAGTCATATAAAGTTAAATTTAAACATATAATAATAAAAATTTTGAATAAGATTATTTTCCACAGCATATGTGTGTATGAGAGAGAGAGAGAGAGAGAGAGAGAGAGAGAGAGAGAGAGAGGCAGAGAATAAGAAATTAGTCAAAGAATTACCTTGCTTCAGCAAGGACAAGTTTCAGATTAATAACATAAATTTGTAGCAGTCCTAATGAGCACAATCGTTTGCTTTCTTTAGATAGAAGAAAGTCAAATTTCTTGATCACAGAAAGTGAAAACGTGGGATCAAAGATGCATAAATATTCCTATGTATGTTTGGGATAGAATAAAAGTGTTGAGTTGGAACTATGGAAGCTAAAAATTTGGAGGCCAGAGTGTTATGAGGGGATACCAAACATGAATTGAAGTATAATGGCAGAAGGTGGGGTTAAAGGAAAGAAAAAAAATTCCTGGTGATTAAAAGATAACTGGCAGGAGACTATAGATTAAGTAACATATTTGGGATTGGGGAGTGGGGTAGGAGATAGTTGGCTGAAGAACAACTGGTCACATTCTCTTTTT